>CAUYQG010081216.1:0-36763 GCA_963574415.1 Tarsius wallacei | reverse complement strand
GGGAGATGGTGATGGCTTCAACCAGGTGGCAGCAGGGGTGGTCACGAGAACTGGTCAGATGCAGGATATGTTTTGATGACCGAGTCTACAGGATTTGCTGACGAACTGTATGTGGAGACTGAGGGGAAAAGAGGCATCAGGGATGATTCTAGGTTTTCAGTCTGAATGACTTACTATGAGAAAGAAAGGAAAACCCAGGACGGTGGAGAGAAATTAAGAATTCTTTTAGGATGTGTATAGGGCAAGATTCCTATTTCAGACATTGATGTGGAGAAGTAAACTTGGCAGTTGGTATATGAGTTTTCTCTTGCTGTATAGCACATTACCACAAACTTAACAGTTTAAAACAACAGTGATTTATCTTCTAGATTTTGTAAGTTAGAACTCAGGGATGGGATCACTCAGTCATTTGCTGCTGGTCTCACCAGGCTAAAATAAAGATATCATCCAGGGCTGGGATTCTCACCGGAGGCTTGGGATCCTCTTCCAAACTCACTAGTTGTTGGCAGAATTCACTTCCTTGCAGCTGTATGACTGAGGTCCCCGTTTTCCTGCTGGCTGTCATACAGGGATTGCTCTCAATGTTCCTTGCCATGTGACTCCCGAGGGCATTTCACATTGTAGCTGTTTGCTTTCCTCCAGACCAGGAGGAGCACATCTGTCTGATCCTTCGCAGTCTTATAAAGGCTCACCTGATTAAGTCAGGCCCACCCAAAATAATCTTTTCTTAATTATCTCAAAGTCGGCTAATTAGTAACCTAACAACAGGAGTGGTATCCCATCATATTCACAGGGTCCACCCCTAAGTAAGGGTAATGGATTATACATGGTGCGTACACCAGGGGACCGAAATTATATTAGAGTTCTGCCTAGTACAATTGCTTATATGATGGTTCTATATAGAGATTGGAGCTCCGTGGAAGTTCAGGACTATTTAAGCCACCACCAAGAGAGAGATTGTAGATGATAAAACGATGGTAACATAAAAAAAATCACAACGAATACTTGCTAAATGCATTCTCGGTGTCCCCACACCCTTCTTAGTGCTTTATACATAGCACTCATTTAACTCTTTCAACAATGCTTTCAGGAACCTAAAACTCCCATTTCACAGATAAGGATACTGAAGCATAGAGAGGTTAACTCACTTGCACAACCTCGCATAACTATTCAAGTCGTGGAGCCAAGATTTGAACCCAGGCAGTCTGGCTAAAGGATCTGGACTCTTATTCACGATTCAATACGGCATCATTGAAGAAGAGATGTGGGAACAGAATTGATACTTGAAGTTCTAACTTTTTCATGTCAGGGAGAAGAGGAGCTAAGAAAGGAGAGAGTGAAGAGACAGCCCTTAAGGTAAAAGATTAAGTCATGAGCAAGCATGTGATCTCCCAGGAGACAAAAGTGGGAAGCATCATAAGAAAAAAGTGAGCAGTTATCTGAGACAATATTTGTGGGAAAATCTCCCATGTTCTTATTCACAGAGATGTGCCAAAATGATTCCATCATTAATACATTCACTTATTAAATATGGATTTGTCTCCTACGTGCCTGGGGTACAGCAGTGACCAAATAGGCAATTCCTCTTCTCAAGGAGTTTATATTGATTTTGTTTGTTTGTTTGTTTGTTTTTGAGTTGGAGTCTCACTCTTGTCACTGGAGTGCACTGGCACACTCACGGTCACCACAGCCTCGACCTGCTGGGCTCTGGGGATCCTTCCACCTCAGCCTTCCAAGGAGCTGGAACTACAGACACACACCTTCACGTCCGGCTACTTTTTGTGATTTACTGTAGAGACGAGGTCTCAACAAGTTGCCCAGGCTGGCCTCAAACACCCAGGTTCAGGCAATCCTCTCGCCTCAGCCTCCCAAATTGCAGGGATTACAGGCTGAACCACTGCACCCAGCCAGGAGCTTCTATTGAAAAGAGGAAGGGGGATTTGTAATAGACAGGTAAATAAATGCTCAAATAAGCTCATTTTATATAGGATAAGAATAAAATTGAGCTGGGTTCAGAGTTAGAGATCAGTAGGGCTGATTTGATCGACTTTTGTTTTGTGTTCATCTTCTAGGGCTACCATAAAAATATACCACAGACTGGGTAATTTACTATTTTTTAATTTTCTTTATTTTATTATAAAGATGTGGGGTACAACTCAGGATTAGGTACATAAGTAATGTACATGCAGGTGAAGTCTGGGCCTCCAACTGGTCCTCACGTGCCCTAGTTTAGGACTGGGTACCCTTTGTGTTGTTACGTGCCTCCTCCCTCCTCCCCTGGCAGTGTCCCATGACTTCCAATCCCTCCCTTGTGTTATTGTGACCAATGTTCAGGTTCCATTTATGAGTGAGAACATGTGGTATTTGGTCCTTTGTTGCTGTGATAGTTCACTAAGAATGATTGTCTCCAACTCCATACGATTTTCTGAGAAGTCCGTGATTTTGTCCTTCTTTATGGCTGTGTAATATTCCATTATGTATATGTACCACATTTTCTTTATCTGGTCTAGTTTTGATGGACAGTAGGGTTGGTTCCATGTTTGTGTTATTGTGAATAGTGCATGAGTATGCAGGTGTCTTTTTTGAAGAACAATTTGCATTTCTCTGGGTATATTACCAGGGGAGAGATTTCTGGGTTGTATGGAAGGTCAATTTCTAGTTTCTTTAGATATCACCACACTATTTTCCATATTGGTCTAGTTTGCACTCTCACCAACAGTGTCAAAGCATCCCCTTTTCTCTGCACCTATTGCAGCATCTATTGTTTTTTGTTTAACACAGGAGACACACTTATCCACACTGGCACAGGCAACCAATTCTTGATCAAATCCCCAAAAGCATATGTCATAAAAGACAAGATAGACTAGTGGGACCTCATTGAAACTTTTGCACAGCAGAAGAAATCATCAAAAGAGTGGGGAGGCAGTCCATCAAATGGGAAAAAATATTTGCTAATTGTGTATCTGACAAAGGCCTAACATCCAGGATCTACAAGGAACTCAAAAGAACCAAAAGGAAAAAGATAAACAGCCCTATGAAAAAATGGGCAGAGGACATGAATAGACACTTCTCAAAAGAAGACATATGAGCAGCCAACAGATATATGAAAAAATGCTCAGTCTCACTATTCATCAGAGAAATGCAAATCAAAACCACTGAGATACAACCTAACCCCAGTAAGGACAGACTGGGTAATTTATAAGCCACAGAAATGCATTTCTCACAGTTCTGGAGGCTGGGGAGTCTAAGATCAAGGCACTAGCAGATACAGTGTCTGGTGAGGGACTGTTCTTTACAGATGGTGCCTTCCGTGTATCTTCACTTGGCAGAAGGAACAAACAATCTCCCTGAGGCCTCATTTATAAGGGCACTAATCCAATTAATAAGGGCAGAACTCTCATGACCTAAGTACTTCCCAAAGTCCTCACTTCTTAATACTATTGCCTTGTAATTAGATTTTAACATATGCATATAAGGGAGAATACAAACAATCAGATCATAGCAGGTCTCTTTTCCTGGCTTTTTGAAGGCTACCTTCTCACCTGTCCTTACATGACCTCTTTTCTTTTCATACATGGAGAGAGAGAGATACAGAGACAGAGACAAACACACACACACACACACACACACACACACACACACACACACAGGGAGACATTCTTCCTTTTCTTATAAGGACACCAACCCTATTAAACTAGGACCTCACACTTAAGATCTCATTTAACCTTAATGACCTCCCTAAAGACCTTATTTCCAAATATAATCTCATAGACGGTTACAGCTTCAACATATAGACCGTGGGGAGACAAAATTCAGTCCATGACACTTTTTTACTTCTAAAAGAACTTTCTTACATAGGGAGAAAAAGAAAAAAAGTGAGCCCTTATATAGCAAACTTAGAGAAAAATAGCAAAGGCACAGAGACCCAATTCTCTTCTTATATTAAAAATATGGGTGGGTAAAATAATTAAGCTCTTAAAGATATACAAATCTTATTAATTGGCACTCACTGAAGAATTTGTGAAATGTTTGAATTAGTGATTTAGAGTGAGCAAATTACTGATTTTTATTTATTTGAAAAGAGACAAATGTGTCTACATGATTTTATACATGCTTACTCAGAAGTTAAACATATTTATTTTTCATCCCACCGTAGGTTATTTAGAGATTTGGAAATCATAGGGCTTCCATGTTCATGGGTACTCCTAGGTGACTAAATGCCCCCTTGATCTTTAGATAGCCAATTATAAACCACATGAACCTAATACTCAGCCACAGCCAGGTAAGCTAGACAGTCATAAACACGCAAGCTAAAAGCCGGCCAGGCACACGTGAGGAGGACTAGTTTAAAAGTCTGAGCTGGACCCACTTGATTCAACACTTGTAGGGATTTGAAAGGAGAACTGAAGACAAAAGAAAGCAAAAGGACTGCAAAGTAGAGTCAAGAGAGACAGGGAATAGCCCGGACTGTTACAAGTGATTATCAACCACCTAGGTATGCAGAATCAGTGAGTGAGGGAAATCGCAGAAGAGAAGGTGAGTAGGCAAAGGCAGACGTGAGAAGAAAATGAAGCAATTTAGTGTGTAGCCATCTCCCCAGATGTGATGTCTTGGTGTGACACAAGCATCGTGCCCCTTAACTCAGAAACAAGTATGGAGGGCAGGAAAAACAGTCAAGGGGGAAAAAAGAGAAAGAACCCGACCAGCAGGTTGCCTAATGACTCTTTTTACATACCTCACTGATGGAAGATAGGCATCCACCCTGATCAGAGAGGGAATACTTATCATCTCCCACCATGCTTGCCCCTTCCATGTCTCTGTATACATAAAATACAAAGGTCAAGTAGACACATGCAAAAGTTCCAATCTGTACCAGTAATTTCTTGCTACAGAACCAAACAATACAATTGAATCCATACAAAGGTGGGAAGGTGGAGAGAAGTCAGTCCCACTGCTCCTAATCTTTCTACCACTGGGACCCTCGTTCCAGCCTTTAGGGGTATCCCAGATAAGTGGTCTTTTTAACCACTTATCTGTCCCATGAAGCACATTCGGAGCCTTAAGGTCTGCTCACCCTTTGTGCTCGACTCCCATGAATGCTTTTATTCCTGAGAATGGAGAGAAGAGGGGGTCCATCAAGGCACTGTCGTTTCAGGATGAAGTATCTAAAGAAAAGCGGAACATTCTACCATGGGTGCTGATCTCCTTTCTATACAGCTGTTACATCCTATTGTACCAAAAAGTCTTCTTTCTCAAATTTGAACTAACGAAAAGCCTTCTCAAGGGTGTGGGCATCAGACTTGGATTCTGATAGCTGTCTGATTCATTCCAGTAAACTTTTAAAATTAAGGTTAATTATGGATACCTCTGTTCTCATCTAATTTTTTTTTTTTTTTTTAATTTGTAGGGATAGAAGTCTCTCTATATCACCTAGTCTGAACTTGAACTCCTGGCCTCGAGCAATCCTCCCACCCCAGATTCCCAAAGCTCTGGAATTACTGGTTTAAGCCACTGCACCCATCCTGAATTACTGAGGTTTTAGTATGTTCTCAAATATCAACTTCTGCTAATAATTTCACCATACATTAAAAGTATATTTGGTCAACTGGATGTTCTCATGCAAAATAATGAAAAACCAGTTTTTACCTCACACCAAAAACCGGTTCTTATCTCACACCAAATACAAAAATTAACTCAAAATGAATTAAAGACATAACCGTAAGAGTTAAAACTATACCACTCTTAGAAAAAAAAATCGGTGTAAATATTTGTAATCTTGGATTAGGTAGCTGTTTCTTAGATATTAGAATTAAAGTACAACGAACCAAAGGAGAAACTGCATCAATTGGACTTCATCAAAGTTTAAAACTTCTGTACTTCAAAGGACACCATCAAGAAAGTTAAAATGAAGCCCACAGATTCATTGGGAAAATATTTTATAATGATATGTGGACTTATATTCGGAATATAGAAAATACTCTCACAACTAAACAATTAAAAAATAACCCAATTTTAAAATGGGCAAAGAATTTGAATATACTTTTCTCCAAAGAAGATATACAAACAGCCAGTAAGCACATGAAAAGCTGCTCACCAATAGTCATAGGAAAATGCAAATCAAAGATCACAATGAGATAACTACTTCATACATACTAGGATGGCTATAATAAAAAATACAGATAATAACAAGTCTTGGTGAGGATGTGGAAAGATGTGAAGCCTCATATATTGCTTGTGGGATTATAAAATGGAGCAGCTACTTTGGAAACCAGTTTGGCTATTCCTCAAAATTTAAAGACAGAATTACCATTTGACCCAGCGAGTTCACTCGTAGGTATATACCAAAGAGAACTGAAAAACATATGTCCATGCAAACCCTTATATGTGAATGCTTATAGCATCATTTTTTAAAATAATAGCCACAAAGTAGAAACATCCAAAATGTCCATGAACTAATAAATGGATACACAATGTGTTATATCCATAAAATGGTTATAAAAGACATAAAAAGGAATGAAGTATAGATCCACAGTACAACATGGATTAATCCTGAAAACATTATGCAAAGTGTAAGGAACCAGATGCAAAAGACCACATATTGTGTGATTCTAATAGTATAAATATCCAGACAAGGTAAAGCCATAGAGACAAAGTAGGTTAGTGGCTGCTAGAGCCTGGGGGCAGGAGAGTACAGAGAATGAGTGTTAATGGTCACAGGTTTGTATTTTTCTTGTTTGTTTTCTGAGATAATGAAAATGTCCTAAACTTTGAGAGTGGTGATGATTGCAAAACATGTTAAATATGCTAAATATTCTAAAAACGTTGTTAAATATACTAAAAACTGTACACTTTGGCAAAGTGAATTTTATAATATGTAAATTATATCTCAATAAAGCTGTTTTTTTAAAGAACATACTGACATAGTAATAGGTTGGCATAATTGCAAAGTCTTTATTAAACCTTTTATTTATCTTTTATTCTTTACTTGGTTGTTTAACAAACATTAATTAAGAGCCTGCTATTTATAGGCAACCTGGTAGGTACTGGAAATAGAGAGTTGAACATGATTCAGTGCCCATAAGCCTAGAGGGATTAATAGAAACAATAACATTCGTTATAACCATCTATGATATGTACCATAAGCCAGAATAATGACATGTACAGAACACCGGCTAAAAATCTGAACTACACCAAAAGGTGTCTTGAAATTAATTCCTTTGCCTTCCCTGCCTTACTCTTTGGAGACCAAGCAGTCAAATATCAGCATATTGCTGAAAAGAAAAAGAAACAAGAAGCCTGGGTTGCCTGGATCTATGCCATCAAGAGTTGGTGGTCATAAAGATGGCATAATAGCTGCCATTTTTAGGCCAAATAGGCATACTGGTTATTTCTGCCTTAGAGAAGAGTATAGCTTTTCAAGTAATTTTAGCCAATGAGTTTCTCTTTCTATCTTGATTTGAATTCAGATTTTGTCATCAAAACCATATCCTATGACGTCCCCACATTTAACATATAGGAGTAGTTGACAAAATAGGTTAACATTTCCAACAATGTCGCTCACACATGTTGTATTTACTGAAGGCAACAATAGATGTTTACTAAAAAACCCTAAAATCTCACTTATTTATCATTATCCATCTAGAAATCCCCAGTCACACCTTCAGATCAGTCAGATGTGCCTAATTCAGTGATCGGTATTCCCAGAAGGCTGCCTAAATCTGAGTTGAGTTTGAGAGAAATCAAAGAATGGACAATCACCTCTCTAAAAACCATATCCTGTATCCATGGGGCAGCCTATACCAGTATACCTTGGTTGTGTATGTTTTCAGAGGAACACTGACAATTAACAACAATAGTAAAAATCTGCCAGTAAAAATTACTCTGAAGTGGTTGGCAACTTGAACTACAGTCATTTCCCCATTTATTTAACCTTAAAAACATGTCCAAAGATTTAAACCATTTCCTGTGCTTCATGGTATGGCTTCGCACACCCGAACGACTTTACATCATTGAACGAGAATGCACAATGGGGGAATGGTCAGAATCTAACAAAGAACAGTTTTCTTTCAGCACGGTTGTATGGGTGGCTATTTTTATTTTTCACTCCTTCCTCCCTTTCTTTCATGCTATAATATCAGCCCTTAGATGGCCATGTTCCAGGCAGACACATTTCCAACAGAGCATCAAGGGACCTAGGTAAGGCAAATGACTTCTCCAACATCCCCTGCAGTTTACGTTTGGCTGTATCATTAGAGGACCATCTTCTTCTCTGCAAGCTGACTGCATTCCAACAGCAGAAGTTGCATACCTTTGAGTCAAAAACAAACACTGGGTTACTCCTGCATAAAGGCTGTTAAGAGTGTGCATAACTGTCTTGCCACTTATAAAGATTTTGCTAATCTTTTACGACTCCATGGCCATGGCCCAAATGATCTTACTAGAACTACATTGCCAAAACTATCTTTTCTAAAGCAATTTTTTGGATCCATTTTGTCTTTAAGTTTCCCTTCCTCAATTCTGATGAAAAGGAAAAGAGAGCAGTGCCAGTCAATCACACTGGCCTCACCCAGAAAAAAAAGGATCCTCGTAAGAAAGAAAATGGGATTGTCACCTGTTTCCGGAAACCACATTCAAAGACAAACTGCCTCAGCCCAAAGGGAACGCCTGTAGTATATGCTCACACGCACACACCCACACACACACAAAACACATTAAAATTATGCACATGATATTAGAAACACAAAAGGAAAGAAGACTTCTCGGTACCACTTGCCAAAGCACCTGTAAGCCAGCTGCCTTGTACCAAGTCACCGGAGCACGTGTGGTCTTATAATAATGTTACCTACATTCCCATATTCCTTCCACCCTCGTGGGAAAACAACAGGAATATTTCCACCAAGACGTTATCCTACAGCATTACCCTTCATTACAGAGTTATGTGGCACCATCTGTGTTGTGGGGATTTTGTTGTTGTTGTTATAACATGTTTTGTGTATATGAACAGTTTACAATCAGAATGGAAAATGACCTGAGTAAAAGTCTGAAAGTTATGTTCAAGGGCTATCTTTGCCTTTTTGGTTTAGTTGCAGATTTTACAGCCTACTAAATTATAAATGTTTTAAGTCCAAGGTTTTATTTAATAACATGCTTCTTTAGTAAATACATGATGTCATATTCGGATATCTATAGGTGATTAGTAAAGCAATTCCATTCCAGTGTACATCGCACTCACATTGAATCATGCTCCCAGGTTCTCATTTACAGTGCGAAACAAAGTTCTCCGAATCTGTACATTCTGCTCATCACATTGCCATCTTTGCTTTATTAGCTCTGTCAACTTGAAGCTGAAGTTTGTAGTCTACCCACATATCAGAAGAGGTAAATCTTCCTATATTGAGTCAGTTCGCTCACCTTTCTGAGCAGATGCCTAGAATAAACCACAGATTTCCTAGAGCAATCACAGAAGCTTTGTTGATTTGGTCCTACGATGGTAAAAAGATGTGACTCTTCAAGCTATTAACCCATACAAAATGATGGCTTTCAAATCCAAATTATAGTACCTCCCAAGCAGGCAAGTTCATTTCAAGGAAGACATGAAAATGCTTTGGAAGAAAAAGTTAACTCCTTAAGAGAAAGCAACTGATTTCTTAATGTTCTCATTACAAACCTGAAAAGTTTCTAAAGGCTGTCTTTCAGAATTTCCTTCTAGTTTATATGAGAGTGGTAACCCCCTCAAAAAAACTGAAATTACTTTTTGGGAGGGTGGGCCCTTGTAGTACAGGCTTCCCCTGCTAAGTAAGTGTTCTAGGAACCCATTTGCATCAATTGTAACAGCTAATGTTGTTGTGAGAGGCTGCGTTCACCTTCAGTGAATTTTTCTTTAAGATTATTTCCAGGTGTTTGTCCATTTCATGATAGGTGATTTGCACGAACAAACTTCCCACATTGCACTGAGTGTTCAGCAGTTCTTGACCAAAAATGGCATGACCCCCATCCCCATCCCTCCCTATTCACCCAGTCTCAACCTGAGTGACTTTTTTTGTTCTCCTGGATGAAAAAAGTCTTCAAAGGGTAATGTTTTGCCAATGTGGAATAGGTGAAACAAAAAATGGCAGAAGCACTAAAAGGCATCAAAATCGATGAGTTCAAAAACTGTTTTGAGCAGTGGAAAAAGCATCTCAATAGGTGCACTGCATCTTATGGAGAGTACTTTGAAGGTGACTGAAGTTTAGACATGTAAGAATAAATACACAATATTTTATAAACACATTCTGGGTTTTTGGGGGTTCCCCTCATAATTTTCTTTAAACTGCAAATGCCAGTCAGAGTTTTGTGACCAGTTATAGAAATAGAGCCTATAACCTCCACCTGTACTCCTATGCGTATCACTATATTATATGAAGATTAATATTTCCACTTTTGAAAGTTATTTTCCTCTATTCTCTCATACATAGTGGCTAAAATAATCAATAGTTGGTGAGTTAATTTTGGCTCAGGAGCAAACACCATCAGGAGAAGATAGTGTACTCTGAGAGCCTTGGCCTCCCGGCATTATCTCTGCATGCATTAGCTTGAGGGACTATGGTTCTTTGCCCTTGAGAGTGGAGAAATTATGTGTGTAGTTGTTCATGGAAAATTTGGCCTATGTCAGGGGTATCTATTTTATGTGTGGACAGAAAAGTGTGTTGACTGAATAATCAAGGGTTGAGATGACATTGACATCTTGGCTTGTTTATGCAAGCACTACCAGACTCCACCATTGTCTTGGCCTCTGACTTTAGCCTACTGCACGAGCCGTGAACATCCGACCTGAGCTAGGCCACACAGATTCTGTCTCACCTAAGAATTTGAAATGAGAAACACAGAAACTGTTGAGAGGTGCTTCTCATGGACGGCAGAGTCCTGAAGGAAAAGTGACAACCTGGTCCAAAGAGAGAGAGGACAAAAGCAGATAAGCTGCAGGAGGCAGAAGAGAGGTTGCATGGCCTGAAGCAAGGGATGGCCACTGGGGTCTCTGGAAACTTCTCTAGGTCTGTGCCAGGCCTCCACCAGGCCAGGTTGTGCTGTTTTAGGTTGTCACTTGCACCTCTTTTCGTTTACGCTTATTTGCATACATCTCTGTCGCTTGTATAAGAAATATCCCTGCATGAGGCTGCACGTTTTTCACTTCAGAATATATCTGGTTGTGAGTGATATTCAAAGATTCCACCCATAGATGTAGAATGGCCTTGACCTCTCCTAATACATAGGGATGCCAGTCTAAACATAGGGAGAGGGCCCAGGAGACTTCTATGTTGCCAGGCATTGACCCTGCACTTGCTGGCCTATAGGGAGGACCAGGCAGGGCCGTAAGTATTGCCCTAGGTAATCTTGCCTTTGTTGACGTCATCCTGCATAAATTATAACAAAGTTATATTTTACAACTACAGGATAAAGTCAAATATAATCTTAACTAGATACATTATTGTGTATTCATGATTATTACATTCATTTGTCTCTTCTGATTTAGAAAAAATTAATTGCAATCTTTTTGTGGGGCCCAGAAATATTTTTGAATGTATCATGGGCCCTGTGTCTAGTGTGTCTAGTGGACAGGTCAGCCCTGGTCCCAGGCAAGCAGGAGGGACTATTTACCAAATGATACAAAAGTGTTTCAGAATTTCAGCTACAGCCACGGTCATACTGATGGATACCAGGTGAATATCAATGCTGCATCTAGCAAAGACCACCTAAATGTGTGTTGTCAGAGGCAAGGTTTAGTATATGCAATTATAATTATTTGTACGTTACTATATAGGTACAGTCAATAGAGAAACTATAGCAATCTTTTGTATTTTCTATTGACCCACAGGTGCATATAAATGCACAGGAAATGGTTAGGAAGGGTATACACAAAATTGGGTATAACCCAATTGCTGTTATCCCTGGAGAAGGAAGGAGCAGTTTGGGATTATAAAAGATGGTCAAAGGGGACTTTTACTTTATTTGAATGTATTAATTGCTTTACAGAAGAATTTACTTCATGCATTACTTATGTAAATAAAACATTAACCATTTAATTGAAGGCTAAATATACCATCTGGCCTAGAGAGGGCTGATGATAAGCCCAGAAGATCCTGCCTTGAAGGACTGCAATGTTTATAGCTGAACGACTAAGCACAGAGTCCCTGGAGCCAGACTGCCCGGGCTTGTGTCCCAGCTCTGTCACTGACAAATTACTCAGCCCCTCCAAGTCTCAGTTTCCTCAGCTATAAAATGGAAGAAGTAATTGTAACCTACCTTATGAGGTTATTGTAAGGATTCAATAAGTTAATCTATGTGAAACTCTTGGAATAGTGCCTGGTGCATGTTATACTATATGTTTTAGCTCATATTATTGTGAGTGTTATCATCACTTATTTTGATGTTTAACGAGTTCTCCTAAATGTTCCCTTCCCTAAGTAGTAAAGAAGCTGGAAAGCCCCCACTGTCTATCCACAGACTTGGGGATTTGCTGCAAGCCAGCGTGTGTGTGGGAAGCAAAGGACATTTCCAGAAATGGAGTGTAATCAAAAGGTGAGCTGCTGAGGTGGGAAGGGAGGTCAACATAAGTGGCTGGCTCTCTTGGATCAGGATCAGAAGAGTAGCTCTGAACTCACTGGGCAGTCCATTATGAAAGGAGAGGCCGGCTTTGTTCTGTCCAAACCACAATTTGCTGAGGTCCAGCTACGTACCAGGCTCAGCACTAGATACAAAAGGCGTTAGGCATGTTAGCTCTGTTCCCTAGAGGATCTCAATTTCTGGAGCAGAAACCCAGAAGAGGGTTCAGATCTGCTGCTCCACTAACGCCTGCCATAGCGTCATGCCCCTGCCTAGGGCGCCAATGGGTCTTTTCGCCAGAGTGAATGCCTACTTCACTAAGCTTTATTCTTTACATCTAAAGAGGGAATGGTCCCTGCCCTCATGGAGCTTACATTTTACAAACAACGGACAACGATGGCCATCACATTGACAGGCAGATGGATTACAGTTTATGATCAGCCGTGTGAAGGACATATAAAAGGTACTGTGAGAAAGAATGATGAACCAAGAGAATCCCTTTAGATAAAGCAGTAGAGGAAAGTCTCTCTGAGAAATTGAGGCTTAAGTTCAGTCTTGTGAAGGAGCAAGGAGCCAGCTATGCAGGAGGAAGACAGTTCCAGGCAAAGCAAGTATCAACTATAAAGGCTATGAAATGGAAATGATCTTGGAATACATGGGGAAATACCAGAGGCCGCTGTGGCTAGAAAGGTACAGGCCAAGGGAAAGAAAGTCAGAGAGGCAAGCAGTAGCCAGGTGGTGTTGATTCAAGGTGAAAACATGAAACCAAGGGTCTTTAAAAGACAGGAAAGACAGGATCTGATACTATTTGTCCACTCTTCCCCACATTTGTGAAAGTAAAGGTGTCATTAATGAGGATTTTGTCTAAAGAGATGTTCGAGGACGATGTGTTTCGACGCAATCGCGGAGCAAAGAAAGGCATGTTAGTTTCCAAGTAACTTTCACCTGAATTTTTTTCTTTGTTCATAGGATATGTGATTTGAACCCCTGACATCTAAAGTATTACTGCTATTTGTAATTAAGGAAAGACAGGTTCACAAAAGTTTACGATCTTGCTTAAGGTCACATAGTAAGTATACAATGCAGGGTTCTGCAGATGCTACAGTGCTTGTCTCCTTTCTGCTAAACTAGATCAACAGGGACAGGATGGGACTCCTAACATCTCCTCACTGTGATTACTATGGAGACATTGGGGTTGACGGAGAAGAGAGGCCTGTGTTCCTGAGGCGTGAAACTAAATGTGGCATGTACACTTCAGGATTGTCTGAGAATTCCTGCACTCTATGCCCTACCCTGTCTGAAAGGGAGAGGGAGAGAAGAAAGCCCAGGCCTCAAAGCAATGCCAAATTCAGCTAGGCCTGGTCTGATCAGCTGTGTAATTGCTGAAGCTGCAATTGAGGGCCTCCAGTTTGGTGTTCCAACTCTTCCCTGCAGAAAATTTGGAAAGGATTTGCATCATGTGTACACTTGGACTGTGTCTTCCCCAGCCCCTAGCCCATTGTCTTATTTAGGACATGCCAGAATTTGGCAAGTTTCCCTAAAATTCCAGGAGTTTGAGTGCTAATATAAGATCTCTTTTTTTAAAAAAATGTTGTTTTTTTTTAAACTGCTCTTCATTCAAGAATAGTATTAACACGGAGTGACTGAGAGAGGCTGCCTATGGGAGGGAGTGTTTCGAACGGTTCAAGGCACTGTGCCTTTCTTCTGAATTACACCTGTCTACAAGCTCTCAGGAGAGCACAGCTGATTAAAGACTGGTGCCTGATAGCATCATAGATCAGCAAGAAACCAAGCTCCTGCAATCTGTCCACCACTGCTGTGATGCTGTTTGGTAGTCAGCTGCTTAACCTACTACTCATCATCAAAGCAAGCTACAGTCTCCAACATAAAGCTTTGGAATACGAAAATCCTGTTCAATGCTGGGTAGAGTGTGGCTAGGTGGCTTGTAAAGTAATTTAGGGGGTATATGGAAGAATAATATTGGCGGATATAGATATACTTTAATACACATCCAAAATAATCATCAGTATTTCAAATCTGTGGTTTTTACAACCATATTTGCTTAGGGGATTCAGCTATGCTACCCCCAAAAGTTACTGCTGTGCTTTTGAGTGATATGGAGTTCTAAACCCAGCAAAAATATCTTTCAAAAATAAGGAAAAATGAAGACTTTTTTAGACAAAAAATCAGAGTTAACTCACTTTCAGCCAAAGCATAAGCACACCAGCAATGGTAAGTATGTAAATAAATCTTTAAAACGTTTCCATTTTTATTTTACTTAAGAAATAAAGCAAAGCTAGTAGCAACGTATTGGGGGATTTATGGTATATGTATGTTGAACGTAAATACAAGGACAATGTATCATGGGGTCTATAACATGTATGACCACAATAGCCGAAGTACTGATGATAAAAATGAAAACATATTGTTGTCATGTTCTTTCATTATACACAAAATGGTATAGTATCAATTTAACACAGATGAAAATGTTACGAGGAAGATTATAAAACTAAATCACAAGATCTGGCTGATAAGTTTTTAAGCCACTGGAGGTAATAAATTGAAATCATGAAAAAGTCTCAATTAACCCAAAAGAAGGTGGAAAATGAGGAAAAATAAGGAAGACGGAACAGATGTGACAAAAAACAAACAGCAAGATGGTTGTCTTAAACCCAGTCAGATCAATAATCACTTGAAATGTGAATTATATAAACTATAATAAAGCAGAATTTTTCATAATGAATAAAAAAGCAAGTTCAATTATGTGCAGTCTATAAGAAACAGATAAATGTAAAGACCCAAACAGGCTAAAAGAATGGAAAAAATATATATATGCCATAGAAACACTAATCATGATGATGACAGCAAACAGCTGTCTTATTGTTAGTTCTTTTATTTTTTTTATATGAGGTGATGCTGTACAATAATCCCTAGAACAAAATGGGTATAAGAAATGTGCATGTGACACCTTATAACTGAAGAACAAAGGATGTTAATAGGTACCAGACTGAGAGTACACAGGGGACACAGGCAAAGGTTTGCATTTTATTTGGTATGGAATTAAAGCTAAGTGAGGCATTTTGGTGAAGTTCAAAGCAGGCTCACTGCCGGTTAGGTTGGGTCCCCTCTGAAGCAGTTTGATTCTCATCTGTTTATGAAGCATGCACAGTTCCAGGCCTCCTCTTCAGCAACAGAGACCCTGTCCAAAAAGCGTCAACCAGAGCAGGCCAGGGACATTCTAAACAATGATTTCATACTCTGGGTTTATCCTGGGTTTCCTTGAGTTTCCAGGGTAACCATTTATTGTAAAGCCTTGGCATCTTGTGGGTTAAGCTATATGGCAAAATCCTGCAAAATTAGTGAAACAGAGCTCTTTTGAGGCCCATGAGAGTGTCAATCAGGCCAAGAGAAGGTCTGATCTGGGACTACATAGCTCTACTCCTCGACTCCTATGCTCTCTGTGATTTCCCCTGGGAGAGCCAGTGGAACAGCAAAGGTTTTCCGAATCTTCAGATTCTACCTTGTCATTGGAGACTGGCTAGTCTAGAGAGAAACAGAGGGAAAATTGTGTTTGTATATCCTGATATTAATTCACATCAAGGATCGTGATCGGAAAGTTAATCTGAAAGTATTTCTTGGGAACTCTGGAATAAGGAGTAAGGCCACCAGGAAAGTAATGGGCATGAGGGCATCTAGGCTATCTGGAAGATGAGGTGCACATCAGCAGAAACAGGGATCATGCCCACTCTTCCTCCTCTCCCCACTTCCCACTGAATCATGGAGATGAAGACTCTTGAACAAAGGAAGCCTTACCAGCACCTGAGGGGAAAGGTCCCTGGAAAACAAACCAGCTGCACTTAAGGCAAAAGATTAATGAGTTCATCTCGGAGTAGAGATTCAATTAGGAAGGCTAACTGTGCATCACTAGTTGACACCGCACAATGAACTAGCTGCTAGGAAGCCAGGCAAGAATCAATAGTAAGAAAGATATACAGACATGATTTACTTATAGACTTTCAAAACCATAAAGCAATACCCCAAAGCAAAAGACTGTAAACTCTGCCTGCAACCCCAGATGCTGTCATTTTTTTTTCCTTCTTTCTTTTTTTTTTTTGAGTTGGAGTCTCACTTTGTCACTCAGGTTGTAGTGCAGTGGCACGCTTCCAGCCACCACAGCCTCAAACTGCTGGACTCAAGCAATCCTTCCACCTCAGCCTTCCAAGTAGCCAGAACGACAGGTGTGCAATCCCACGCCCAGCTAATTTTTGATTTATTGTCGAGACGAGGTCTCACCATGTTGTCCAGGCTGGTCTCGAACCCGTGGGCTCAGGCGATCCTCTTGCCTCAGCTTCCCAAAGTGCTGGGATTATAGGCTTGAGCCACCGTGCCCGGCTTGGTCATCTTTTAAGTTTAACTATCCTCTGGTTTGTGAATCCACACTGTGGTGCTTCTATTTCTGCTATTTCCAACAAGTGTTTAATTTTGGTAAGTACAAAGGCATTGAGAACGTTGAATGTGCTTTTTAAAAAGGTTCTGTTGGCAATGGAAACAGAATTTAAAAAAAAAAAAAAACAAAAAACGATATTGCCAAGAAGATGACAGATGTCCACGGACTGATGGTTTGAGTCACTCGCCAATAGGTGTACTTTTCAAGGACAAACAGCAAATTATGCAACGTGAAAATCTCTGGGGCTTAGCAAAGAGCAGTAATCAGCAAGAAAAAAAGAAAAACGGCTGATGAAATAGAATACTCGGCCTTAATGTCAAAAGCCTATTAGTGGGAAACTGCCAGGGGAGGGCAGGGACACATCGCATCAACAGGGGTACCTGCATAATGAACATTTGTATACCTCACCCAGAATTGTACCCCGCATCTTTAAAATAAAAATTTTTTTAAATTAAAAAATAAAAAGAAACCATAAAAGAAAAGAAAAAAAAAGTCTATTAGCCTAATAAGTATTCAGGAGAAGGCTAGGAGCACGTGGGGGTACCTAACTCTCAAAATCTGCTGCAGAAGCCTTTTCGTTTCAGTGCTTCTGATGGCTCCATTGTTTCCAGGTCCTTCAAGACTTCACAGCATCAAAGGGAGTGTTGATAAGTGTGAATACTGTGGCTTCTAAAGTATTCCTGACCTCACTTACAGAAGTCATGGAGTGAGGCTGTGTGGGGTGTGGATGGTCCCATGGCAATATGGTCAAAACGGGTTTACTTTTTCACAAAAGGTGCCCAGTTGTACAAATATCAGCACAAAAGAAAAATACATGCCTCGTTGTAAAGTTTCAACCCATACTCATGAAGGACTTGGGAACAAATGGACCTACAAATAGTCTTTAGTCCACCCTTGTGTAAGTAGAGTGTTTGGGACGTTTTAAGCTATCTTGTGGTGCTCTGATAGAGGTGTCAACACTGAGGCTGACCCACTGCAGGGAGACATCAGCTCTCAATTGAGATAAGGACAGGTGCAGTTCTCAGCACAGCATTTGGTAGCCAGTTTTGGAACTGTCCAGGCAGAGAGAATAGGGACCAGGAATTCTTGGAAATACAAGGAGATTTAAAGAAGAATCTGAAAACCTATGTGTTCTTTCCATTTCCACCCTTCAGTCCAAAAAGAGAATTTGTGGAGGAAAAATCTCAGTGCCTCTATGATTTCACCTCTAGGCTGGTGTAGCTCAATGAAAAAGGGCCACTGTTCTTACATGCCCAAAGAGAGAGTAGAGATAAAAGACTCCTAGCCGGGCTCGGTGGCTCAGCCTGTAATCCCACGCCTTGGGAGGCCGAGGTGAGTGGACTGCCTGAGCCCGCGGGTTTGAGACCCGCCTGGGCAACTTGGCAAGACCTCATCTCTACCATAAGTCAAAAAATTAGCCGGGCGTGGTAGCGGGCGCCTGTAGTTCCAGCTCCTTGGAAGGCTGAGGCGGAAGGATCGCCGGAGCCCAGCAGGTCGAGGCTGCGGTGGCCGGGAGCGGCCACTGCACTCCAGTCTGTGCGACGGAGTGAGACTCCAACTCAGAAAAAAAAAAGACTCCCAAATCTGGGTTTATATAGATATCCAAAAAGTATTTTTACTGATTGAGTGATAGGTGTGTATTGAAGCTGAAACAAGTAGATGTTTAAGGGGCAAAATGAGGGGTAGGTGAGCTGACGAGGAGAGAGAAGAATCAGTTGGAGACAAACAGCAACATGAGAGAGCACTTTGGGTTTCCGGAATTACCACAATACTTTTAAGAACAGATATGTCAAGTTTCCATTTTCGATTTGTATAGTCTGTAATCCTAGTCCCAGAGCATTAGTGAAGATTGCCACACACAGTCAGTGAACTTTGGATAAGAAGGGATTATAATTGTGTCCAGTGGATGACATGGTACTAAAAAGAAGCAGGACAACAAAAGTCCGATGACCCAGATGATTCATTGCACATAAGTTTCAGAGTCAGAGCACCAATAGAAAGCCACCCGCCCCAACGTCAGACACACGCATGCTCACACGCATTCCTATCCACCACCACACCATTTATCCTCCACCACCAAGCACCTCTAGATATGTTAGAAAAGACACCAGATATATCACTGTATTTTTCATGGAGTTCATATCAATTGTATTTAAATCCCAAAGGGCAAAGAGGCCCAAGCAATCAGAGAGGTTTGAGCATACCTAGGAGCTGAAATCTGGGTCTGCACTCCAGACAGGGCATCCTGAACTTCCACTGTCTCTCTAACACCACAATTCTGAATCCTAGTTTTTTCCCTTGACCTTAATGACTTCCAGAACATCAGAGATGGGAAGAAAAGTCCCAGAAGAAAAAAATCAGGTGGATTTTAGGCCTTGATGCAGCCAACCTTCCTCTGTTAGAGAGCTCCCTGGTCAATTTCCCAGTGCCTCAGGGAGCAAGGTTAATTGCTTCTAGTTCCTCTGGCAGAACTACTGTGCATATAAATGTATTTACTTCTCATTTTCCACCGGCAAGGGCATATAGGATGTGTGAATCTTCAGCTACAAGTGCTGATAGAGTTTATGACAAGTCAGACAACTTAAAATATCTAGAAGTTAAGGTAAGGATGTGTTGGGTGTCTTAGAGACGCCAAACTATAAAGAACTCTACAAAATTATTTATCTAAAGGAGGTTTATGATATGCATTTGGAGACTTGTAATTTAACTTTTGTTTTTTGTGTAAGCTCTGATGGAATATAGAAACTGATATGGAATTTAACACAGAAATAAACCCTACAGCTTTGGTGTGGTCTGGATTTCTGATTAGGGTGTGCAGCTAGATTAATTACGTGATCAAAATACCTTACTACTTGTACACGCCAGACATCAGATTGACACATCCACATGAGACTGTTTCTTCAGCTTTTCTCAAAACTGCCTGTAATTCCTATCTCCATAATAAACTAGCCAAAACCTTTGTGTTTATATCTTGTCTTTTTTTTTTTTTTTTTTTTAGAGACAGGGTCTCACTGTGTCACTCAGGCTAGAGTGCAGTAGCACAATTATGATTCACTGAAACCTCAAGCTCCTGGGATCAAATTATCCTCTCACTTCAGCCTCCCAAGTAGTTAGGACTACAGGTACCTGACATCACACCCAGATGATTTTTTAAATTTAATTTTTGTAGAGATGGTTCTCACTCTGTTGCCCAGACTGATCTTGGACTCCTGGCCTCAAACAATCCTCCTGTCTTGGCCTCTCAAAGTGCTAGGATTACAGACATGGGCCAGCACACCTTATATCTTAAGTCTTTTCAACATGGCATTTGATTACTATAATGATTTAGCCAAGTAGCTTTCTTTTCACAATAAGTTGATTCCTGAAAAGCAGTATACACACTGGATATTTTCAAATAAAATATGTATTAGATGTAACCAGGAAATATCACTTATGAAAACTCTAACAAAAAAACCAAAGAATTTGTGTGATATAAACAATAGCCCCTAATTCATTTGCTCTGTAAGTCTGTATGTGAGCAGGCTTTCTTAAAAATCAGTCATATGTAGATACTCTAAAATGTGGTGAGTTTTTTGTTTGTTTGTTTGTTGTCACCAAATAGCTATTAAACTATTCAGGATTTCCTTTTATTTCTCCAACCTCAATTAGGTTAGAAGCCTACAAAACGACAGCAAATTTCAGCCACACTAGTGTCCCACTGGCACTTCTTTTCTTTATGGAATGACTTTCTAATCGGCTTAAATATAGAATAAGTGTGTCACCAAAGAAAAATGCCTATTACCATTAAACCCAGCACTCTGGACTATTAACATTAACAAAGGGGGAGGAAGGGCTGAGGAAGACTGACTCCTCTAAACCCCCAACCAAGGATTAAATGTGTGCTAATCTATCATTGTATCAGTCTATAAAAGCATTCTGCTGCTGCCTTAGCCTTTACACTGCACAGAATCAGTTCATATATATTTCCCATTTGGGGATTTGGGCAAAGTTCCATTGAGGTCTGGTCCAGGAAACTCCCCTAGGGCTTTCAGGGTCATAAGTCCTGCAGGTTTATGATGGTTTGATTTTAACTTCTGACTACACTGGGCAAGATTTTACATACCTGATGATAGCAAGCCTCACTCTGGGCCAAAAAGTTCTGCAATCCAATTGGTGGTAAGTCCTGCTAATTCCCTAAAGCCTAGCAAGGAAGCTGAGAAGAAGGCTAAAACACACAAAAAATAGAATTGTTGCTAGGCATATGGAATCTGGCCCTCCGAAAGTGTTAGAGGATTGACTTGAGAAAATGTATGCTTGTGAATTTTTATGAAGAGAGTGTGTCTTATGAATTCTATGACCATGCAACACTTGATGATGACATCCCCTAAAATTACTTTGAAAATCTTGGGGAATTAAAGATGATTTTGAAAGTCATAACCAGTAAGAAGGAAGCAGAAGACCAACCAGAGCTCCTTGACTTCTGACAAAATGCTTACATCTTCCATGGAGAGTTTCCTCGCCGTTCTTTCTCCTTCAAACCTACCCAGTACTTACAAAGAGGTTAAAGGTTCTTCGAAGGCTAGAAATTAATTTTCTAAAAATTGTCGTTGGGTGGGGTTTATAATTCTGGTTAACAATATCAACCCTATATTGGTTTTGCTTCCCAGGAAAGGAAGTAAAAGCACAAACAAGTTCATTTGTCATTATTTCTTCTTTTCTTCCTTTTTTCAGATGACTTTTGGATCCAAACACCAACCTGTGGATTAGGAGAGGCTTCTCTGCAAAGGGAGCTAAGAGTTTTCTAACAGGACCGTGCTACATTCCAACATTCTGTCAAAACGTCATTTCTCCAACAGCCTCTCTCTTCCAGCTCTGACCTGTAGTCACACTCTTAATTGCTACAATCGTCCACATTTCTCTTAGAAAGCTAAATGAGGATATGGATTTTAATCAGTAACAAGATGTGTTTTAATCAGAGGCCATGTTTCAAATGCTGTGTTTCAGATGACACTCTGTAGGAAATAGCACAACGGGCTGTTGGTACCATACACCCAGGACAGGCTCTGCTGCCACCAGAGTTTTTTTTTTCTCCACATGCATTCAGCTTTGTTGTTAGATGTTTAACTTTTTAGAGTTATGGTGGTGGTAATTTTTAAACCCCGATTTGAGTATTTTACAAATATTTCTTAAATTTTCACAAGTGTTCAGTTTACACTACAAGTTATAGAAGATACGTAAGCCATGGAAGACATGCTTGTTCTCCTCATAAAATCCATGAAGATGGGAAAGGGGAGCTAATAGCATGAAACAATACCCAGCATACAAGGTGGTCTGTGAGGATGCCAAACTATTCAGCTCATTTCTGATCAGTGGTTCAAAACCTATTCTGGGTCCAACAACACTTTGAAGTTCAGGAAAAGCCTATATAGTCTTTCTCCCAGAAAGAGCCATATGGTTCATACAAAACACTTTTCATATTGATTCCAGGGGGGAGAAAGGTAGTCCCTGAACCTTTGAAATCATTCATGAGCCCAGGAGCAGATTAGAACTCCCTACCTTAGAGAACCACAGGAGTTCAGAAGAGATGGAGCTCGATGAATTCAGGAGGAAGTTAAAGGTGGTTTAGGGAA
Source organism: Tarsius wallacei (assembly GCA_963574415.1). Taxonomy (NCBI): domain Eukaryota; kingdom Metazoa; phylum Chordata; class Mammalia; order Primates; family Tarsiidae; genus Tarsius; species Tarsius wallacei. Next base: position 14,128 of record CAUYQG010081216.1, on the reverse strand, counting down.
GCCGTTGGAATACAAAGTTTACCTCTAGATGATGGATACGATCGAGGAGAAGGGAAATGAAATCATTTTTATGAGAGCCATAGTAGACAATTTATAGAGATCATCTCATTTAGTCTGGAGAGCAATTCAGTGAAGAAGCGCCTGTGTCTCCCAGGCTACACATAAAGAACTGGGAATCGAGGAGGCTCAACAAATTGCCCAGGATTACTCTTAGCTCTTTAGTTCTGAGTTGGATTTAAACTCATGTCTACGTGGAAAAAAAATCCAGGCTATTTCCCCAACACACCCCCTTGAAGAAGAGAAACAATACATCTTCTATAATCAAATGAATATGTCCCCAAGTGTGCACACGTGTTCCCATAAAGACATGGGGTATGGGGAGAATACCTCTTTTCTACGCCTCCAGGAAATTAAGTTACATGAGGCCATGACTGAGAGAGGCACATTTCTGTGATTATACCACGTCTTACATAACCTTCAAACTAAGAACATCAGCTGGGCATAGTGTCTCACATCTGTAATCCCAGCTATCCCAGCACCTTGGGAGGCGAAGGCGAGAGGATTGCCTGAACCCATGGGTTCAAGACCAGCCTAGGCAGCATGGCAAGATCTCATCTCTACAGTAAATCAAAAAATTGACCTGGCATGGTGGCTTGTGCCTGTGGTTCCGGCTACTTGAAAGGCTGAGGTGCAAGGATCGCCTAAGTCCAGCGGGTCGAAGCTGCAGTGACCATGAGCATGCCACTGCACTCCAGTCTGGGTGACAGTGAGACTCCGACTCAAAAAAAAAAAATCTAGTGAAAATAGGCGTGGATTATGGCGAATCTCTTTTTAAGACCATTATATGGTTTTTCAAACATTTCCTCTGTCCCTATAATAGGATAATGTCTCTCTGCCCACATTCATGTGCACTTTCATACTTCCTAGTAGGCAGAGTTTACAGCTCCACCCCATTGACTCTGGTCTTGTGATTTAATTCATTTGATCAACGGACCATGAATGGAAGTGTCAGCGTGCCAGTTCTGAGCAGACACTTCCAAGGGGGATGTTTTCTCTCGGGCCTTCCAACTTTCTGCCCTCCTTCACAAGAACAACATGCTCCCAAGGGGCAGACTGTGGCCGCCCCTTCAGCCTGGACGGGAGGATGAGACGATATATGGAGCAGAGGCAATTCCAGCTGCGTCCAGTCAAGTCAGCAGACCTGCAGCCGACTTGCTGAACTGTGAGTGAAAACTAAACGTTTACTGCGGCAAGTGGTTCAGATTCTGAGGTTGTCTGTGGCCACAGAAAACCCGGCCTGCGATCGATCGTTCATCAAGCACGGCTTCATGATTTTGAGACCGACCGGGGGTCTAAGGCTCAGCAGAGAAACTCATATGACATCAAGAAAAATTCCAGAACCAACCTGAAGTAACATAGTACCTCAAATCGGGGACAATTTGGATAAGACAGAATTGGGGGCCTGATCTTTTTCTATCCTATCAGCCTAAAGCTTCAGCCTCCAGGGAGATGGTGGGTGGACAAATGACATTTGCAAACTTAGCTCTTGGTGAGATGGTGGCTGCCAGAAATAAACTCAGGAATCTGATTTGATTATGATATTCCCTTCTCTTTCTCTTTGTCTATGTGGAGGAGGGAAGTAAGATGGCTATAAGACCGAAAAGTACATGAAAATGAAAATGAAAAACGCTAGTTGACAACCAGACTGAACGACTGAGAGCATACTGTACTTTTAGAATCTAAGCACACACAGAAACAAGCATTTGCGTTTTCTAGCTCCTACAAATGACTTCCGTGAGATCATTATTTCAATTATTGGCCACACAATCTCAATGCCAACCCCGACAAGGACTAATTAGCATTCTCACATATGTAATTCTCTACTGAGAGTTGTGTAGATGATGGAGTATCAGTAAGCGGACAGGCTACCACCAACTTCTCGTTAATACAATCCCAACACCTAATTACTTTCATGCATTTAAAAATCAGTATGTAGCCTCAGCAGAAAAAGACTTTTAAAGATGTCTCAAACTTTGTATGTGACCCTGCCTCTTGGCCATCCATACTGTTCTACTAGAACTAGAGTGAATCAGGCTCACGATCTTTGAGTTGTGGTGAAAGAGAAGCAGAACAACAGAAGCAAACATACTCGCAAATATCCTTTCATTCCACCCAACCAAACTCATCCTGAGGCTCTTGGTGAAATCATCAGTGTGCGGGGAAGTCCATCAAACTGAGAGTCTAGACTGACACTTTGTTAAATTCAGGTTTTGTAAAGCAAGCTGCTAGGACTCTGCGGTTTTGGCTGCAGGACTTTGCCGGGCTTCAGCAGCTCAAATGCTGGAGTCCAAGCCCCGTTCCAGTGCCAAACATTTGTCCTCACGCTGTTTCCATGCAGTAAAGGCTCGGTTCTGTCAACATCCCTGTGACTAGAGGAAGGCACTCCTCTTCCCATCCCACATATGGGAAGTGTCCCCTGGTGATGAAGTCATAGTGGGCTGAATGCACAAACTTGAAATGAGCTGCAGTACTAATCCTCAGGAGAGACAGGAAAATTGGTCAGCATCCCGCAGTAACTGACCCCTGAGCAGGGAAAACACAATCTGCTCTCAGGGTTGCATGGCTTTTTCATTCAGGTGTTTCCAAGCTCTGCTATTAGATCATTACAATTTACAGAATCACTCCACATAAGGTGAATGGGTTGAAAGATCAGATGGTTTCATCAATGTGGCCTTTCTGTCAATGCAGTCTCCCCAGACAATGAGGACCTTTGTTCCATGAAACCTATTCCTCGTTAGACGTCTCTCTGCCTTCGAGGATCCGTCCCAGCTGAATAGACCTTTCTTTCCTGTCATGTACATGTGTTATCTACAAGGATATCAACATAACCATATTTTTAGCCAGCAGGCTTTTGGCTTTTAAGAAGTGAAGATTGGGAGAAAGTTGGGTTTAAAATGGCATCTGGCTTAGAGGCCCTCATTCATGCAACCTTTCTCCAAAAGCCAACAAAATACCTAAAAAGACACACAAAAACTGAAAACTTATGCCACCACCAAACGTGGAACGAAATAATCTATTTCAGACTCTAGGGTCAATTTCCACTGGCTACAAGACGGAAAAAATGGGATTAAGAATGCAAACCATGATCCCTTGTGCTACAACCACTTGAAATGGAGCTCGCTTCTCCCCCCTCATCCCAAAATAGAGAGTAGGTAGATAAGAAGTCCCTGCCCTCCTCAGTGTCCAATTCCAAGCTCAGAAGTGCAAGATAGGTACTAACTGGACAGCAGAGATCATCTTTCTATGTAGGCGGTGACTTTGAGGCCTAGGGCCATTCTTTAATACTTCCTTCGTCCCTGCCCATATCTCTCCTGTCTATATCCAGCCAAAGATGGAAATTCCTGGAAGGTGCAATCCCCCAAAGTAAATCACAATAAACAGGGTTGCTTCTCAGAACCAGTCCTAAGAGCAGTGCAGAATGGGGATGAAAGCCTTCTAGGGTTTCCTTCAGGGTCAAAGTGTCAGGAGGTGGGAATGAGGTATGTCAGCCTAGCAGGAGTCCTCGAGATTTCTCAGCCTAGAGTTTGAGAATGCATACATGTCCATGTACTGTTCGGCTGCTCTGTTGAAGAAGGAGATCAAAGACAAACCACAGACTTTGCCTTTGAAAAAGATTGTCACTCTCCTTCTTTAGAAATAAGAAAAGGGGGGAAATAGCTAACATCAGATCTATCCAAATATCAGACACATAAAAGGAAGCCTAACACTAAAGCAAAATTTAAAGAAAATTTATTATGGTACCCAGAAGGAAATTTTAGAAAACCATGTCTTATCTTCTGTAAGGAGACACCGCGGAGTAAAAATCTCATTGAAAACAGGCCAAAATGACCAAACAGCAAAAAGAGAAAACAAAGGATGAGAAGGTAAGACAGGGACTGCCAAGAAACTAAATATTGAACAGCAGAATTTCAACCTGAATTAGAGATAAAGAAAAAAAATGACACTGAGAAAAAATTAAATTAGTTTGAGACAGTATCATACAATAGACAGTCAAGAGATATTTGTTGAATATGCAATAGGGCAGCAGTCCCCAATCTTTTTGGCATCAGGGTCCAGTTTCACGGAAGACAATTTTGCCACAGACCAGGGGCGGGGAGGATGGTTTGGGGATGATTCAAGTGAATGATATTTATTGTGCACTTTTTTCTATTATTATTACATCGTAATATATAATGAAATCATTGTACAACTCGCCATTCAAAAAAAAGGCATGGGCGGAAGTGGCAGATAAAATAATGGGCAGGTTAAAAAAAGTGTTAGATTCTGGCATAAAGCCTGCCACCAGATACAGCTGTGCTATTGCAGTACATCAACTCACTTACCACTCAGTGACGGGTTTTGATATGAGTCTGCAAGCAATTGATTTATTATGATCTCTGTGCCGTCAAACCTCACTGCTAATGTTAATTTGTGTTGGCAGCCACTCCCCAGCACTAGCATCCCTGCCACAGCTCTACCCCAGAACATCAGGCGTTAGATTCTCATCAGGAGCGTGTAACCTAGATCCCTCAAATGCACAGTTCAAAATAGGGTTCACACTCCTTTGAGAATCTACTGCCATCACTAATCTGACAGAAAATGGAGCTCAGGTGGTAATGCACGAGATGGGAATGGCTGTACATACAGATGAGGCTTCACTCGCTCGCCTGCCTCTCACTTCCTGTTGTGCTGCCCAGTTCCTAACAGGCCACAAACCGGTACCGGTCCATGGCCTGGGGATTGGGGATCCCTGAAGTAGAGAGATCTAAAAGAATACTGACAGTGCTATGACATCTCCAAAAATGCTAGGTTGTTCAGCGGAACAGACTGGAGGGAAAAATGAACCTTGACTAGCTGCTGAGTTTGCCCTTTCCTTCTGAGGAATGTTACGAAAGTAACTCGGGGTAGGGGAGAGAGAATGCAAAGAAACAACTAGACCTGCAAACAGGATGTCTGGAATTGACATGTACCTCTCTAACTAGTGAGTTGCAGGTGCCCTGAGACCAGAACTGTGTGTTTCCCCAGGCCCGGGTTGAAATGAGAGCATGCAGCAATGGGGGACTTATTCTACACCAAGCCAGCATATTTTTGTCAGGGAATAGCCAGCAGACCTCCTACAACTCTCTAAGCAAATAAAGGGGGAGCCCAAATGGGCTTTCCCACTTTCAGGGTTCGAGAGGAAAAAAACTTTGGGGATGTCAATCAACATCTGGAGAGCCAGCGAGCACGAGCAGCCTACAACCACAGGCTGGGTGACTGTGCATTCCATGTTGTTAAACCTTTAGTGCCTGGTTTCATGTGGGATACGACTTATTCTGAATTCTGAATTCGTTACTATGCACCTCCCACAAATCAAACCATGCTACAATACACACTTAACTGGGTTTGAAATCCTTCCAAACCTGTTTGGTGCTTGCTAGCTTCCTCTTTATTCAAGATTAATCGAAAGACAATGATGAAAATCTCCACCACCAGCCATCTAAAGGGAAATAGATGAAATGCTAAAGCAATAACACCCAGTGTTAGAACCGTAACAAATATCATCAATCAGACCACTGGCAGGCCAGCCACACCTCCAGCTGTGAGGCTGTCAGGGCTCATAATCTTAGTAGGGCTGGGCTGGAGCAGAGGGTCAAAGCCGGCTTCCCGAGAGAGCCAAGCCACTGACTCATTGGTTGGTTCTCTTCCCCTTCAATTAAACTTCAGAACATGAACGGCCAGGAGGCTGGAGCTAGCGGGGTGGCCTCACCCTGGTTGGCCGTCCTATTGCCTGCACAGGGAGGAGGTTTCCAAGTTGGTGGGCGGGTGGTGGATGTGTGGGCATGGGTGTGGTGAAGTGGAAAAGGATGAAGGACTGGACTCAGATTCATGGTCAAGTTCGCTTCTGCCACTTACAAACGGTGTGATTTACTCTCCCTGAGCCTCTCTCTGTCGTTCTCAGTTGTAAAGTGAGTAAAGTACAATGAGGACACTACCTTGCAGAGTTGTCCAGAGGAGTAAACAAGATAAATAAAACAAACAGGGCTGCAGTCAACATCAAAGCTCTTTGGTAGGATGGAGAGCTAGTGAATGACAGCCAGGAGGTAGCCCAGTCATTAAGTAGCTAGTGAGAGAAACAGTGGAGCTTGGAGAATCACAACAGTGGCTTTGGACTCTGACACACTTGGCTTCAAATGAGCGATTGTCCCCTTGAAAGCTCTGTGAGCACAGACCCTTAAGGCACCACAACACGTGTACACCCATGCACTGTACGCACATATGTACACACACACAGCTATTGCACATATGTACACACACACAGCTATTGCCTCATCTATAAGGCAATTGATGTAGAATTAAATGAGACCACGTTTGTAAAGTGCTTTGTGTAATATCTGGCATATAGGCAGAGCTCCATAAATCAGTCATAGTATTTAAAATGATTAAGAAATGCAGCTTGTACATACTAATATATCATATATGTTATTCAACACACAAATATATAATAATGTAATTACATGATATAATATATAATATAACATGGTATGATATAATATCTATTTTGACCCATATAGAATATTATGGTATTTAGTTCCTACGAATTATTGAAAGATGCAAGCCTACATTGTTTAGGAAATCTCTCACACATGTTTAATGTTGGTGGACTCGTTCACATGGTTAAAATAACTAATAACTGTGTGTAAGCATTCAGACACACGTATCTATTATGGTGACTTATGAGCTATGCTATGCAGTTTGCATACATTATTTTAAATGAATCCTCATACACCCTACTCATGGGGTTATATGATCACAATAACAATTATCATTAGTATCCTAGAGAGAATGGGTCTAGACTTCAGGCCTTGGCCTATTGCACCTTCATTTCCTTAAATAAAATCGATTTGCTTGGAACTATTACACATACTCCCTTACTGATGATACCTCCAGGGTAAGAAACTTTTTTCAGGAACCATAAACTCAGAGCTATGATTGTGTTGGTTGTACCTGCGTGACACAAAACAACTTTTTAGGAGAAAAAAGTTTTAGACACCAAGTGGTGTTGTGTGACTGGATAGTCCAAGAAAACCTGACCAGGCCACCAGATCTGCCCGAGAGAATTCTCAGCTAGCTCAGAGGACAGGTGAGTGGCAAAACACCCGAGGCCCTTCCTCTTACTCAATCTGAGCACCAATCAGGGGTTTCTTACCCCCCCATTGCAGATAGGCAAGAATGCCACAGAAATTCAAGTTCTAAACAGAATCAGTCGGTCTTCAAGGGGAAAAACTAACTCAGTCTCACCTGTATGGCTACACAAGTCATCCAGGGGAGAGTCTCAGGCGGCCGTCAAGTGAAACGATGCCAGAAACACTGAAAGGCAGTCCAGGAGGCCAGATCTGATGGGCACCAACCTGAAGAGCCCCAGCCAGGACCGGCAGAGCAAGCCATGTGGGAGCTGCGCCTGTCCCCTTTCCCATGGCTCTCTGTGAATCTAGAAGACTCTGGACCTTTTCAAGCATGTCCAAAATTTAATTATGTAGGACCCCAAAAGATGTAAATAATTGGAACATGGCAGATATAGCAAAGCCCCGTTATTGAGTCAATCACCCAGGCATAGTATGATATTTTTTCACCTATCGGGAAGGATTTTTGTACATTTCTTCCTGGATCAATGTGAACACTTTTGTGCTCTTTAACATCTGTGATATTTTCGTTGCGAGTGAATGGACTCTTCTGTTTGAACAGACACGTGGGTCCAGAGCACCGTTTTCTTGTTTAAAAGTCATACATATCTAATCACCATGAATCATTTAAGAGACTAAGACAAGGCCTCTCAGGTGGCAAAAATAACTGATCAAAGTGGGTATATGCTGACATACAAACGGAATGATGCAATGATGTTCAAAAGAGACCATTTCTATTACTGCATGCCATATACTATGTTAAAACTTCTGGAGTCAGGCCTGGATGGAGGCAGAATTAGAAAAGTTGAGGATCGGGGGTGGGAAGAACACGGCAGACACAGATGTGAGAGGAAAAGGCGGGTGAGTAGCAGATGTTTCCACCCCCTTAAAATTGGTGCCCGCCTAATTTCCTTGTAGTCCCTCTCCTGCTGACCAGCATCCCAGGGGCAACGGCCCCACTTCTCAGTCCGCTAAATAATTGCCTCAACGCCTCCATCTCCTGCAGCCAAATTTCCTGCTCAACTCACCCACTCTTCAACTCTTGCCCCACATTAGAAGTCCAGGTATCAGTGAGAGAAAAGCCTCTCTCAAAATGCACATCAAGTCCAAGAGGCCAGCATTCTAAATGAGAAAAGACAGGTTCCTTTTGTAATCTACTGATGGAGAAGTTGTAAGTGTCTCCAAAATTCACAGTAAGTGGAAAACATGAGGTCCGTATAGCTAACACAAGTCCTAGCAAATATCCCCTCTGTGCTAACTACAAACTTTGCTTCTTAGAAGGCAGGCGAGGCTCTTCCCTAGGGAAGAAATTTTTTAAAATACATTGGAATTCGGGTCAAGATAGCAGAACAAATCCTGACTACAAAATCTTTTCTTTCTAGTATCTGACAAAATGCATTAAAAATTAGTAAACAAATAGACAAACAAAAAAAGCCAAAAAAGGAAAAGAGGTTAAAGCTTATGACATAAATGTTAAGAAAATGTCAACGAAAAGCAATAAAAGATGTCTCTGTGGCTTGCTTTCTAACCCCATCTTTCTAGAAATTACAGTAAAGAAAGAAGAATAAGCAAAATTCTATGTATCTTAGAAACGCTTCCCGGTTTGAACAGATACAGTCTGTGGGAGAAACGCTCAGGGAAAAGCCAAGGAAAAGTCTTAAAGGGTAGAGGGTCCTGAAGGATCCAAGCCCGAGCGAGATAGGAAACGTTGCCTGGGCTATGAGCTGACTTGGGAAATACCTTAAAACATAGGAGTGGGTGGATTTTGGAGAAGTGGAGCCTGTCACAGGGCATTTAATGGACCCTGAAAACAGGGAGAATTCAGGGCCCCTGACAAAGATTGCCATCTCGCCCCCCCAGATAATCGCTCCCTCCTTCCCCTCCCCCATGCCTTCAGGCTACAGAAAAGTGGACAGAATTCTAAACTTATGCCTCAACAGCAGCTGAGAATGGAAGAAAAATAGGCTTTGAAAAAGAAGGAAAGGTGGCAAGCAGTGTGTTTCTCATAATTGGTCAGAGCAAAGAGAAGACTGGGTAGAGCTGCCTACATGATATATTAAATATAAACAAGAAGAAGAGGCATGGCAACTATGCAAACATACTAGAAGGGGAAAAAATGCAAAAAGAAACAAAAGAACCTAGGCAAAAGACAGATGATGAACCTCGTCTCGAAGAAAATCTGTCCCAAGAAACAGAATGATACTCCTTGGAAATGCTTTGAGATAAAATATTTTTTAAATATCTGAACTTGTAGCCAGGCGTGGTGGCTCAAGCCTGTAATCCCAGCACTTTGGGAGGCCGAGGCGAGAGGATTGCCTGAGCCCAGGGCTTCGAGACCAGCCTGGACAACTTGGCAAGACTTCATCTCTACAATAAAGTCAAAAAATTAGCCGGGCAGGGTGGTACATGCCTGTAGTTCCAGCTACTTGGAAGGCTGAGGTGGAAGGATCATCTAAACCCAGCAGGTCAAGGCCACAGTGGCCGTGAGCGTGCCACTGCACTCCAGCATGGGCCACAAAGTGAGACTCTGACTCAAGATAATTAATTAATTAATTAATTAGTATCTGAACTTAATACGTGAGGATAATAAAACTACAGAATGAGTTGAAAAGGCGCACTGAAAAGCCCAGGAAGCTAGTTCATTACCAAAACAAGAGCGAAACTTATCTAATGTGTAAGTCATAGCAAGAACAAAATCGACATGGCTGAATTCATTAATTTAAAAGAAAGACTTGAATTGATCCCAGTGTATGTAGATGAGAATAACAAAGTGAGTATAACACATAAAGAACAGATGGTGACTATACAGAGAACAGATCAATAAAAGATCTACCACATTATACCTATGAGGATAGCTGTTGTAAACACACACGCACACAGGCTCGCACACGCATGCACACTGAAGACAAGTGTTGGTGAAGAGATGGCGAAAATAGTACCCTTATGCCCTGCTGGTGGGAATGCAAAATCATGCAACCACTATGAAAAACGGCATGACAGTTCCTTAAAAACCAAAAATAGAATTACCGTGTTATCCAGCAATTCCACGTCTGGGTATATATCCAAAAGAACTGAAAGTAGAGACTCGAACAGATATTAGTTTACCCATGTTCATAGCAGCATTATTCCCAATAGCCAAAAGGCGGGGGCAACCCAAGTGCTCATCAGAATGGATTTTTTTTTTTTAATTTGTTACATACATTCAATGGAAAATTATTCCACCTTAAAAAGGAAGGATATTTTGACATATGCTACAACACGAATGAACCTTGAAAACACATGCTAAGTGAAATAAGTCAGCTACAAAAAGGTAAATTTACAAAGAGTAAATATTTTATGCTGCTACTTATCTAAGTTACTTAGAGCAGTCAAATTCATAGACAAAAAGCAGAATGGCGGTTGTCAGGGTGGTTGGAGAGAGGAACGGGGAGTTGTTTATCAGGTGAAGTTTCAGTTTTGCCAGATGGAAAAAGTTCTGGATACGGATGTTGGCTAGAGTTGCACAAAAATGTGAATATACCTAATACCACTGAACTGTACACTTAAACATAAATAAAATGGTAAATTTTATGTCATATTTCCTTTACCACAATTTTTTTAAAAAATTTAAAAAAAGAAATGATTAATTATATAATTTGGTGTCATTAAAGTGAAGAATACAATAAATAAAACATTTTTTAAAATTTCAGAGCTATAATAAAAGAAAATTTCCATGAGATGAAAAACCTAGAGATAGAAAAGAACCTGAAAAAAATTGACATTTGATGATCTATGTAGAAACATGTCCTAGTTTCTTTCCTGAAATTCAGACAAACAAAGAATGAACAAGGCATTCAGACAAAAGAAAAAATTCCTTATGAGGAAAAAAATATCAGCCTGGCCTTTGAATTTTGCTATATGCATCATTTAGCTATTGCTCTATATATTTTGGCACCATTATTAAAACTGTAAGGTAAAGAAATTATAATACAAAATTTCTATGCTCAGCCAAGTTGGTATTCAAGGAGAGAAGGGCCACAAGAAGGTGTTCACAAATTTTTAAAAACCCACAAAACATAGCAACCATGAATCCTTCTGGAAAAACCTGCATGATGATGAAATCTAGCTAATTAAGAGATGAATCAAAATCAATCATTCAGAAATGGAGACGCCATAGTAAAGAATTGGTGCTAAACATTAAACCCATTTAAATATAAAAGTGAAATTAAACAGTTGGAGCACTGTGTTTATAAAACAGAGTATAAATATATAAAGTTTTTTTAAAAGTTACCATTTTTGATACTGTAACAAGAAAAACTTATATCCTACTGGTTTATAATAACATTTTAATCTTTCTCATATTAGATACGGGCAGTGAATCAGGGAAGGTGGGGCCTTTAAGGGTGATTAAGTCATGGGGGAAGAGCCCTTGTGAATGGGATTAAGGCTTTTCTAAAAGAGGTTTCATCAAACTTTCAGTCCTTTTTTACTTTTCCACTCTTCTGCCATCGTGGATGCAGTAACAGGACACCATCTTGGAAACAGATAGTTCTCACCACACACGGAATGCTAGAGCCTTGATCTTGGACTTCCCAGTCTCCAGACCTGTGAGAATTAAATTTCTGTTTTTCATAATTTACCTAGTCTGTGGTATTTTGTTATAGCAGCACAGACGGACTAAGACAACACCCTTCATTCATGTCCACCATGACCCCTGTAGTCTGGTAGCTTTCTCCTCTTCTTCTATTCCTCATTCAAAGCACATTCAGATCTCATCAAGGTTGGATGTAGCATCATCTGCCTAAATATAACAGAAAGCAATTTCTTCCCTGGTGTCTTGGCAGCTCCCTGGGACTCTATTCCAGAGGCAGAAAGCCAGGCCAAATCAGCCTGTAAAGAATCCCCCAGCATGCTCTGATAGAGACATGTAGCTAAGCATAGGCAAACGATAAAATGAGGTTTGAGTTCTACCCTCTCCCGTCTCTGAGCACAGACCAGGAAACGCCAAAGCTCTGATAATAGCTGTGCCTCCAGCTTCACCCCAATTCTTGGAGATATTTATCCTAGGGACATTGGGAAGAAGGAAGCCACACTATTTCTTGAAGTAGAGTGTAAAGTTACCATCTGAGGCTCTTGAAGAATGGTCCCTCTCTTTTGAGGGTTGCCTCAGAGGCAACTAGCATAATCTTGTTAATGTGCTTGGAGGACTCACACAATTGTATACAATTTTTGAAAGCACCTTTGCTTTCTGCCGGTGCATGAATCATAAGGCCATTTGAAATGAAGAGAACATCTGCTCAAAGTGTGAGTGTCCAAAATTGTCTATGGAGAACTTACATGTCCCATGTGATACATCTTTTTGCTTAATTACTAGGGACATGTTCTGTATTTCTACAGGGAATCACTCCAGCATATCACATTTCCCAAACAAGTAGTATTGTTGTTTTTAATTCAGCGAAAATAGGAAAGATTGTAAAAAAAGGTTTTTTTTTTTCACTGAAAACAGACCTTAAAACAAGTAGAAACCTAGAAATATTATCAGAGCATAGTATGTTTCTAAAGTTGATCTTATATGTTTGAAACAAAAGTCTTTGCTGAAGGATGCCTATTTTATTAAAAAGTATTTAAGTTCTACCTCATTCCAAAAGTATCAGGTGCATGTGAAATGCACAATGTATGTAGTTGTGATGTAAACACTAGCAACATCCCATAATACTGTATAGGTCTCAGTGTTCCTTGAGATTCATGACTAGAGGATGAAACTTCCAAAATCACTAACCTCACTAATTGAAGTTGAAGGACTTCTGCTGTCAGGAAGAAGAAAAAAAGCTCCTGTCGTCCCAGCCCACGTAGGAGAAGCTAGAGCCAGCTGCGATTGTGCCACTGCACTGAAGCCTGGATGACAGAGAAAGACCTTGTCTCAAAAAAAAAAAAAAAAGTGTTAAATGAGTTTAAAGTTTCTGTTGCATGGCAACTACCTCCTCATCGTTTCTGGTCTTTTTCTTGCCAACATTCCCCAAGTGTTTAGGGCTGTATCAATAATCTAAATGATGCTTTCATCTGTCACCTGCCCTTACTCTCTCAGTAACTTCCTCGCAAAATAATCTTATTCTATCACTTAGGACTAGTGTTCATCTAAAGAAGTTTATAAAGCACCAAATGCTAACTTTCCTAAATACATTTAATCTTGGAGCAGGAACTCATATACTTTATTTAGCAAAGTATTGCCTGCATTATTGACTATCTTTAATATATTTTTTTTTCTTATTCGCACTGCTATGGTTTGAATGTTTGTGTTTCTCCAAAGTTCCTGTTGAAACTTAATTCTCAGGGCAGTGGTATTGAGGTGGGTCCTTTAGGAGATGATTAGGTCCTGAGGGCTCATGAATGGGATTAGTGCACCTATAAAAAGCTTGAGGAAGCTCGTCTGTTCCTTCTCGCCACGTGAGGACACAGCGTTCATCCTTTCAGGAGGATGCAGCACTAAGGCACCATCTCGGAAGCAGCAAGTGAGCCCTATACCAGACACCAAATCTTCTGGCGCCTTGATCTTGGGCGTCCCAGCATCCAGAACTATGGAAAATAAATTTCTATTCTTTACGAATTGCCCAGTACGTGGTATTTTGTTATAGCAGCAGGAACAGGCTGAGATAAGCACTGTCTATAAACCAGGCTCTTTTTTTCTTTCAAACATTGGCAGACTGTTTTGTGCTTTATGTTATCCGTCATTCTAAAGACTAGGAGGCACCCTTCATACACCATGATCTCGGGAAGTTTTAGAAAATTTGATGCCCAAAGTAAAAACATCAGACAGAATATAAGAATGTGATTTAGCCGGGCTCGGTGGCTCAGCCTGTAATCCCGCGCCTTTGGGAGGCTGAGGTGAGTGGATTGCCTGAGCCCGTGGGTTCGAGACCCGCCTGGGCAAGCGAGACCTCATCTCTACA
>CAUYQG010081215.1:0-16201 GCA_963574415.1 Tarsius wallacei | reverse complement strand
CTACAACAAATCAAAAAAATTAGCCGGGCGTGGTAGCACGTGCCTGTAGTTCCAGCTACTTGGAAGGCTGAGGCGGAAGGATCGCCAGAGCCCAGCAGGCCGAGGCTGCAGTGGCCGGGAGCGGCCACTGCACTCCAGTCTGGGCGATGGAGTGAGACTCAAAAAAAAAAAAAACAAAAAAAACCAATATATGTTAGGAAGGTTATCGATGACATGTTATAAAATAGTGTTTTCTTTACTTTTCATCATCTAGACATGACTTCAGTATTTGCATCTTTCTGAAACATTCTGCTCCCTTAATTCAGAATTGAATAGACAGACACATAAATAATTATTGACTATGTGATAAGTGTTAAAATGGAGGTTTGGCTGAAGAACACAGAGGTAGGGTACAAAACCCAACTAAGTACAGGGGTCTGGAGACCTGGAAAGCTTTCTGGAGAGGATGATTCTCTGTTCCTCTACTTACTGGTTGTGCGAGTTTAAATTTCTTGATTTGCAAATGGGAGTGAAAATTGAACAGCCTTGCAGATTTGTCATAAGAATTAATAATGAAAAATATAAAGCATTAACATAGTTCCTGGCATGTGGTAGGTACTCAGTTAATGGAATCAATTTTTTGAATTCAGATTGTATAATTTATCAGTGATGTAAAATTCAGTTGACAAATGTTCACTGAGTGTAGCCACTTGATGTGTTAAGTATGACACTAGTAATATTTTTAAAGACTTTTTTCAAAGAATGTATAATCCTCAAACTAAATAGAACATGCCATAAGACAGTTAAAACAGTATTAAAATATTTAAGTAACAGATTAGAAGGGTGTAAGAAATATCTCAAGGCAATATACAATTAATTGGCAAGTGGATTTTACATGAAGTGATTTCTATAGATGTTAGTATGAAAGAGAAATTACTTCATTCATGCTGGTGTGTCTAGGATTTAAAAATGAGGTGGGATATCTATTGAGATTTGAAGAATGATTTGAGAAAGTCATAGGGGGCAAAGTAAATGATATAAATCTTTAAGGCATACATAATGGCATAAGCAAAAACTCAAGTGCAGCAAGGGATAACACATGTTGCGAGTAAATTAACAATTGCACTTTGTCATTTTTAGCCTGCTTATTCTGCAAAGCTTTTAGAAGTAGCACTAAGCAATATGCTGTGGCTGGAGATGGGGTGATGCATGAGGGAGGAAAACACCTTGAGGCAGTCTTTTGAAACAAATGATGGAAACCACAGTTCTGTTCTACAGCTGGTGTAGCTATCCTTTCCAAGACTAAAATATCCACCATCAGAAAAGATAAAGAACTTTGAAAAAAAAGATGGTATCCATTTTAATGCAATTATATCATATAATGCTTCTTTTAATACTAGAATAAACACTGTTATTTGTACTTTTTCTGTCCTAAGAATGATTTGACTTTTTCACTGTTTGCAGGGCATACCAGGGCCACATGGAAGTCCTGGGTTACCTGGATTACCAGGTCCAAAGGTACGTGATTACTAACGAGTATCATATGATTTTCCTGATATTTTGAAAGATGGTCCTTAGCTTTTTAAGCCATTGAGCATCCCTGTCATCTCCAGAGCATGATTCTTCAAGAGAATTGTCTTAGCTTGGCACAGAACTAGGTTCCTCGGAGAACCCACCACACTTAGATTTATATATTGAGTGGTCAAGTCAGGTTCAGGCCTGCCTTGGTATTTCAGAATCTTTATTGTCAAAATATTATGGCAATATATGGAAACTGTTGAAATAGACAGATTATGATTTGAGACATTTACCTTAAATTAAGGCCATTTTAGTTTGTAAATAAACACCGAGAAATAAAATACTTATTTCCCTACTTCACACATCTCTAATATTTTCACTTGAAAAAAAATCTGTGAGGATGCTTATAGGATGGTCAAGCTTTTATGAAAATAACTAACTTGAAAAAATATATATATATGAGTGTACATAGTTGCATGGTAGACAATAGCATAATAAATAGTAATATGAGTCTAGAAAAAGTATGGAGGAATACAGACCAGGCTGGTTGCATTGAGAAGTATGTATGGGAATGGAGAGATCATCAAATATTTCATTCATGTATACATGTATATACTCTTAGTTTATTCAGAACCAAATACCATACACAAATACCATAAATACCACAAACTGGGTAGACTGGGTAATTTATAAACAGAAGTTTATTTCTCACAGTTCTGGAGCCTGGTAAGTCCAAGAAAGCAAAGCACCAGCATTTTTTATTCTACTGAGAGTCTGCTTTCTGGTTCATAGACAGTGCCTTCTGTGTTCTCACACTGCGTTCTCACACAGTGGAAGGGACACTAGGTAACTCTCTGGGAGTTCTTTTATAAGGGAATCAATTCTAGTCATGAGGGCTCTTCCCTCACGACCTAATCACCCACCAAAGTCTTCACCTCCTAATACTATCTCCTTGTGCGTTGGGATTGCAACATATATATTTTGGAAGGACACAAATATTCAGACCATAGTATATATCTTTAAATCATTTTATTGCTTCAATGACCAAGTATAAATTCTTTAATAATTTAATTAAGGAAATTAAGTATCTTAGTTCATTCAGGCTGCTATAACAACAAAAAAAATACCACCGACTGGGTAGTTTATAAACAACAGAAATTTATTTCTCACTGTTCTGGAGCCTGGGAAGTCCAAGATCAAGGTACTAGTAGATTTGGTGTCTGGTGAGGGCCTGATTTCTTGGTTTATAGATGGCTGTCTTCTTGCTGTGTTTTCACATGGCAAAAGTGGTGAGGGAGCTCTCTGGATCTCCTTTATAAGGGCATTAATCCCATTCATGAGGGCTCCACCTTCATGACCTAATCATTTTCCAAAGGCCCCACTTCCAAGTACCATCACATTGGGGATCAGACTCCAACATATAAATTTTGAAGGAACAAATATTCGATCTATTGCATCAAGATAAGAAGGAAAGAAAAAAGGGTACATGTGGGGGGGCAGATTAGAGAAGCATTAGGATCTTGGTTGCCAGTAGTTTCATGAATTTTTTAGGGTCTTACCCCACTACTTCTTAATGATCGCACTTAGAAGTAAACATGTAACCATATGGGATGGGACTAAGAAGAGAGGTTTTGGAGTCTGACGGATTTGGGGTGTTTCTTATATTTCTTTCTCTTCTACTCCAGCCTGTTGTGAATAGTCATGGACTTTAAAAATACATAGCTATTAATTTCTTCTTGCCATTGCATAACTTAGAAATGCATGTTAAATACCTAAAGAAATTGGTTTCATAAAATCAACACTATGAGCTTTATTTGATACATATGAGACACTGTGGTAATTTTTTTTTAACACCTGTCATAATCTACTATCCTCCACATATATGTGCAGTCAATTCATGGTCCATTTTGGCTATTCTGGACGTAGTTATCAAAATGTTAAATATAAATTAAATACTAGTGTTCAGGTGTATAAGAGTTTCCAAGGAGTCTAATTGCAAGTGGCGAGAAGAAATTGATTCCATTAAGAGACTTCTTTCTTGATAGCAATGCTGCTATTTCAGAATAAAAACAAATAAAAGAATATGGAAAATAGGGTGAAGAAAGATGAAGATAGAGATGGCAGAAAGTGTTTTATTTTGTTGACTTTTAAAAATGTGTATATATATTTAGGGGAAAATATCTGAGACTATGAAAAGCTTTGTATCAAATGAAAATTACCCTGTCCCAAGATTAAAAACATCAAGGTGATGAATATCCCAGTTACCCTGATTTTATTACATGAATATATCAAATTATCATATGTACCCCCAAAACATGTGTCAAAAATGATTAAAAACAGGATTTTTTATGTGTTGTTTAATATTGTGTGTCTTGGTAAAATGATCTAGAACAGATAATCTGAATCGCGAGTCTTTAATATTATCTTTCATAGTATGGATTTAATTTTGGTCATTTATAACTATTCTATATGATAGTTTATGAACCCATACATGAGGAATTTTAAAAATCTACCTTTATTTTGCAAGCAATTAGACCTCTTGGAAACTTAATCTTGTACACCTGAACACCAGTCTTTAATTTATATTTAACAATTCGATAACTACGGCCAGAACAGCCAAAATGGACCATGAATTGACTGCACATATTTGTGGAGGATAGTAGATTATGACAGGTGTTAAAAAAAATTACCACAGTGTCTCATATGTATCAAATAAAGCTCATAGTGTTTGATCTTATGAAACCAATTTCTCTAGGTATTTAACATGTATTTCTAAGTAATTAGGATTAATAACATTCAAGCTTTATATTTTATAATCCTCTTATATCTGATATCTGCCAATTATTTTATGTATGGCATCTCATTTAGTTTTATTCATTCAAGAGTATGATGAGAGTAGGCTTTATTACTTTATGTTTTGCACAGAAGAAAACACTCAAAGAAGAAAGCACTTAACCAAGGTAACAGTCTGTAAATGGAAGTGTTGAAATCAAAATTAGATATGTCTTAGTTTTTTCCTTACACAATGTTGTTTCTCCCATTATAGTGAAGTTTTCTTTTATAAAGTACCACATTAACGAGAAAGAGTAAGGGTAGAATTACCTAACTTAAGACTTTCTGAATTTACTTAGTAATAGCAACAAAATAGTTCTATTCTAATGTTTCAGCTTATTCTGTGGATAATGATAATAATACATAAACTTCATGAAGAGTAAACTGATCTTTAGTCCTTAAGAATTACGTGGTTAAATTGTCAGATAATAGAAGAATAAAGTGCTACACAAAGATTTAGGGAATGTATATAGCATTTTTTCTCAGCATGTAAAACTAATCTGATTTTATATTGAGAAAGATTATTGGGCTCGTTAGCCGAAATAATTAGGTGCACTCAGGTGACTTACGTAGAAATAATGTCCTTCAGGGGGTAAAAATATCACAAGAAAGTAAACCCCATTTCCTTTTTGCTAGGGAGAAAGGCTTTTTTTCTTGTCATCAAATGCCATCTGGTCCATAATTTATTATATTTATCTATTAAATGAACTACATTTTTCTTTATTTGCAGAGTGACAGAAATTTTTATTGCTAGTAATTCAACACATATTAAATTATGCTGTAGATCTTTGAACATGAGTAATAAATAAACTCAGAGTCTACGTCTTCAGGTTACCATGTACTTACAATTCTCGTCCAGGCAATCTGTTTGTAGTCAAGATAATTCCTTTCCCAAAAAACGCTTCTTAGAGGAAACTTAAAACCTCTCTGCAAAGAGTCATAGTTTACATTACTTTAGTCAGGGTCAATCGTTCCTTCTAATTTAATCCAGCTAAATGAAAACATCTAGCCTTAATAAACTGCAATAGCAATGTCTCATTAATATTAAATATTGAACACCAAAGAGTAATATCTTGGTGCTATATTCTAACCCTAGTTTTGACCCTATGCTTCCATGTCTATGTTATATATTTCCCTTAACTAGAAGTGCTATTTTTCCTTGCATGGGAATTAAATAAATGTATTAACTACACATGCTGACCTACTCTAAGAATTTTTTACTGGGTCAGATTCCATTATTAATGTAAAGAATGGTAAACTAAAGACTGAGGTGCTCCTATTCTTCCAGACAGTGTAGGGACCTCCTTGGAAGGGACTGGGCAAAATAATATGATCCTTTCCTTTGATTCTGTGTTTGTGATTTCACAGTTAAAATGTGACTTAAGTATGCTAAAAATACTTCCTCCTGGTTATCATGGAGGTGTCATGTCAAAAGGATTCAAGTGCAAACCTGAATAGCCAGAGATTGGTGTAATTTGAGCATCATTAAGAATAACTGCAGGGGATTCAAACTCTCACTGATCACCTTTAGATGATGTAATTGAATTCTCGGACCTCTGATACCACCAATTGGGTGTCCAACATTCAATTCAATTCTGACACCAACTACCCAGAGTTAGCACCAGACTTCACAAGACTGCCCACATTTCAGACGCCAGCTAAAAATGAGGTGCCCAGACCACCTACACTTCTGCCTGGGAAAACGGCAAACTCAGGAGTTCCCATGACTCATTCTCCCAGATTCAGTATTTCACTGGTGCAGGTCACAGAACTCAGGAAAACACTTTACTTACCCTTACCAGTTTATGGTAAAGGATACAACTCAGGAGTCGTCAAATGAAAGAGAGACATAAGGCAAAGTATTGAGGGTGACGGGTATAGAGCCACCTTTCCAGCATCTCCATGTGTTCACCAAACCAAAGTTCTTCAAATCTTGTTCAAGAGTTTTTATAACCCAATTTCCAGCACTTCCCCTCACCACCCCTCGCCCCCCAGCAGTAGGGGAAGGGGGAAGTAGGGCTGAAAGTTCCTACCCTCTAATAACTTGTATATCTTTCTGGTGACTACATCACAACCTGAAAACTATTTAGGGGCCCCAACCTGAGTCATTGTATTAGCATAAACTCAGGTGTGGTCAAAAGGGGCTTGTTATGATTAACAAAAGACCCCCTATCACTCAGGAAATTCCAAGTGATTTAGGAGCTCTGTGCCATGAACTGGGGACAAAACCCAAATCTGTATTTGTATTATACCATATCATTATTTTGAAAAACAGCAAATAGAAGAAAAATAAAATAATCAAGACCTTATTTTAAAATGTCCTTGCCTTCTTTATAGAATTGAACCTTAGGATAACCAAATATTTGATAAAAGGAGGTTTCTCTTTGTAGAAAAAGCTGGTTAATGGAGAGGATGCTAGAATTTTAAAAGTCAGTTTAAAAAAAAATTCTGGTGAAGAAAATATTGAAAAACAATTCAGTAAATCTAAAACCTTGAGATAATCTTTGAGGAGTAGCTGAGTGAGGTAAGTGGTAGGAATATGATCAGAGAGGTAGTAGGAGCCAATTATGTAGGACCTTGTTGGTAAGGAATTTGATTGGATTTTATTCTGTGTTGGATAGTCGTTAAAGTGTTCTAAGCAGATAAATGACATCATTCAATTTATATTGTAGGGTTAATTCTGGCTGTCATGTGGAGAATAGATTGGGTTAGAAGATGGGTGAAAATAGGGACTCCAGTTAGGAGTCTACTCCAGTGGTCTACCCTAGTCCATGTTATTGTTGATGATGGCATGAATGACCACTAGAGGTGGTGAGAAATGGTCAAAATCTACATCTGTTTTAAGTTACAGTCAACATGATTTGCTGATGGATTACATATACAGAGGGTGCCAAAAAAAAGTATACACTTTTTTTTTTTGAGTTGGAGTCTCACTCTGTCGCCCAGGCTGGAGTGCAGTGGCACACTCACAACCACCCTAGCGTTGACCTGCAGGGCTCTGGCAATCCTTCAGCCTCAGCCTTCCAAGTAACCAGAACTACAGGTGCATGCTACCACGCCCGGCTAATTTTTTATTTTTTATTTTATTGTAGAGATGAGGTCTTGCCAAGTTGTCCGGATTGGTCTTGAGCCAGCAGGCTCAGGCAATCCATTTGCCTCGACCTCCCAAAGTGCTGGGATTACAGGCTGAGGCACCGAGCCTGGGCTACACACATTTTAAGAAAGGAGAAAAACTGTATTAAAATTGTAATACTTGATATATACTAATAACAAAAGTTGAATACAAGTCACGTTTGACTACTGCAAATACAAGAGGTACTCAAAGGGGTTACGATAAGTGTCCAGACACTTCTGATTATGGTGAACTACTGCTTGAGCAACGCTGACCAAAGTGTCCACTTGTATTGCTGAACATGCCATTTCAGTTTCTTCACAACTTACTGCCAGTGTAAGTTTTCTATGGTATATAACACCCTCTAAGGTCCCCAATAGGTAGAAGTCAAGGAGTGTTAGTTAGGTCAAGAGAATGTGGGGGAAACTCAACCACACCTCTTCATCCTACCCATTGTCCTTGAATTTTATATACCACCTCAAAATAGTCTTGTGCTCCTCAAATGACAACCATGCTTCCACTATTTTCTTTGACTCTCCTGCCTGTCACATGGCGATGCTAGCATTCATTTGATGAACGCCATCTTTTGAGCAAACGTCATACTACACATTGCTACTGTAATTCAATTCAACTTTGTAAAGTAATACATAGATAGCATCTCTTAAAATGTGAATACATTTTTGGCACCCCCAGCATAGTGTGAAAGAGAATAATCAAAGATAATTCTACAGCTTGAGCAGTTGAACAGCTGGTACTATGAAAGCTGCCATCTGCTGAATGAGGAGGAACATATTTTCAGGTTTTGTTTGTATGTTTTGTTTTGTTTTTTCCTGAGAGAAAATCAAGAATTCACTTTCATTAACCTTTTTAAAGAACCAGCATTTGGCTTTGTTAATTTTCTCTAAGGACTATTTAATATTTCATTGATTTCACCTCTATATTTCCTTCCTCCTACTTATTCTATATTTAATGTGTTCTTCATCTTTTAGTTGCTTAAAAGCTAAGCCATTATTTTTCAAACCTACCTTTCTTCTCTTCTAATATAAGCATTTAAAGCTATAAAGATCTCTCTAAGAACTTATTTAACTGCATCCCACAAAGTTTGATATTTGCATCTTCATTATCATTCAGATAGAAATGGATGCTTTCTTCTTTGACCCATGGGTTATTTGGAAGTTATGTTGTTTTGTTTATTATTAGTTTTTAATTTGGTACCATTTTGGTCAGAGAGCACATACTTGAAGAATTCTTTTTTTAAAAAAAATAATGTATTGAGG
Source organism: Tarsius wallacei (assembly GCA_963574415.1). Taxonomy (NCBI): domain Eukaryota; kingdom Metazoa; phylum Chordata; class Mammalia; order Primates; family Tarsiidae; genus Tarsius; species Tarsius wallacei. Next base: position 7,483 of record CAUYQG010081215.1, on the reverse strand, counting down.
CATTTTATGACCCAACACCTGGTCTATCTTGGTAAACATTCCATCTGTACTTCAAAAGATTATGTAATTTGCAGTTGTTGGTTGTAATGTTCTTTCTATAAATGTCAATTACATTATAGTGGTGGGTGATGGTGTTAAAATTGTCTCATCTTTGCTTTTTTTTGGTCTAACTATTCCATTAATTACTGAGGGAGGTGTATAAAATATTTAATTATGATTTAGAATTTGTCTATTTCTCTTTTTAGTTCTGTCAGTATTTGCTTCAAGTATTTTGCAGCTCTGTGCTCTGCATGCATGTTTAAGGATTGTTATGTCTTCCTGATGAACTGACACTTATCATTATCAAATGTCTCTCTTCATCTCGTAATTCTCCTCTTCTTGAAGTCTAGTTTGTCTGATAGTAACAGAGCCACATCAGCTTTCTTATGTTTATTGTTTTCCTGGCAGATATTTTTACATTCCTTCACCTGTCTGTGTTTTTTATTTAAAGTGCATCTCTTGTAGACAGTGTCTAGTTGGATTTTACTTTTTTATTCATTCTGATAATCTCTGACTTTTCACTGGAGTGTTAAGTCCATTTACATTTGTGTAATTATTGGCATGATTGGGTCTTGTCCTACTATGTTGCTATTTATTTTCAGTTTATCCAATCTATTATTTGTTCTTCTCTTCTCCCTTTTCTTTCCTCTTTTGTATTAATAAAATATTCTTTGGTATTTTACCCAATTTCTCTATTGGTATTTCAGTTCTGTTTATCTACCTACCTACCCACCTACCTACCTACCTATCTATCTGTTCTAGGGATTACAATTAAATATGCATCCTTAACTAATTCTAGTTTATCTAGAGTTAACATAGTAGCACTTCGTATAAAAAATAAGGACATGTTGCCATTATAATTATATTTTCCTACTACCTCCATCTGTTTTGCTTTGTTGCCATTTATTTTACATATCTATTATTATAAATCCCACAGTATAATGAATGTTTTTTGCATTACACAATCAACCTTTTAAGTAAATTAAGGGAAACAAAAACGATGAAATCATTCATATGTCCTCATCCATTTTCATTTTCAGTGCTCTTTATTCCTTCCTATGTTCCTGGGTTTCATCTGGTACTACTTCCCTTTAGATGTTCCTTCTACATTTGTAGTGAAGTTCTGCATGTGATGAATTCTCATGGGTTTTGTTTACCCTAAATTTATTTCATTGTATACATTCTTTGAAAGATATTTTTATGGATTACAAGATTTGGGTTGAGAGGGCTTACACTGTTTCTGATGAGAAGTTACCCATCATTCACATTGTTATTCTGCTGAATGTAATGTCCTTTTTCACTGGCTTTTTTGAGAATCTTCTATTTGTCTTTGACTTTCAGCAGTTTGACTATGAGCTATGTAGGGGTGATTTCCTTTAGATATTTGTTTATGGTTCATAGAATATCTTGGATTTATAAGTTGTTTTCCAGTTTAGGAGACTTTTGACCATTATTTCTACAAATAATCTTTCTGTCTATTCTTTCTCTCCTGAATCCTTTTGGGACTCTAATTAAAGGTAGTTTCAATTACTTAATATTGTCCCACAGGCCACTGAAATTATATTAATTTTTGTCATTATTTTCTTCTTAATTAAATTAGGAAACATTTATGGATCTGTCAAGTTTACTACCCCTTCTTCTGTCTTTTCTAATATGCCGTTAATCTCATCAAGTAAATTTTTCATTTCAGATATTGTACTCTCAGTTCTAGAATCCAATTGTGTTTTTTTATATAATTTTATTTGCTGACTTTTGTCCATTCACTCATAATGATCATCTTTTTAAGTCCTTAAACATGTTTATAATAGTTAATTTAAAATTTTCAACTGCTAATTTAAAGATCTGGGTCCTTTTGAGAGATATTTGTATTGACCACCTTTTTTTAACCTCAGGTCAGATTTCCCACCTTTTTTTTTTTGTATGTCTAGGAAATTTTGATTATACACTGAATATTGTGGATGATATGCTGAAAAGACATTAGATTTTGTTATTTCCTTTGAAGCCCTTTGAAGGCTGTTGATTTTTGTTCTGTGGGTAAACAACTGGCACATTACCTTAAACTTGTAAAGGTTTAGTAACTTGTTTTAGGATAGATTTGTTTTCATTTTGCTTAGTGTGAGACCATTAGTCCCAGGATCTAGTATTTACTTCTAAAGTTTAGTCCTTACTGAGTGTCAATAGAAAGGTGCTTACCAAGGCATTTACAATATTTTTCTAGAAGGATGTAGCTGAAACCCCAAACTGTTTCCTTATTGACCAGCAACTGATATTTATATTCAATTTTTTCAGATTTTCAGCTGCTTTCTGCTTAGCTCTTTGGAGTCTCCCTTACACAAGCATGTTAGAGTAAGACAAGGATTTATGAGAGACTATATCCAGGTTTGGGGGGAAGCTCCCTTTTTTCTTTCTTCTTAGAATTTTCTCCTTTAATTTACAGTCATTCTGACAGCAACATACTCTGATCTGTGACACCACTAGCCAAAAGGTCTATTGTTTTTTGCTTCAGTTCTAGCCACTCCATGCAGACTGTGGCGTATACTCAGGAGAAAAGTTGTATAAATGTGTATTACATCAAGTATGGTTCTCTTCTTTCAAGAGTTGAATCCATTCCAGTGTATCCTGTTGTTGATTACTGATCTGTGTACTCAAATAATTGCTTATGAAGCTTGTCCTGACTTTGTAATTATTATCCATGGGAGGATTAATTCCACACATGCTACTCTGTGTAAATCAGAATTCTCAAGGGTTCCTTCTTGGACATATTCAACTTGAGATGGCAATTTATTTTTTCAATTTTTTGAGACAGTTTCACTCTGTCACCCAGACGGGAATGCAGTGACACCATCATGGTTCACTGAAGCCTGAAACTCCTGGACTCAAGCGATCTTCCCACCTCAGTTTCCTGAGTAGTTAGAACTACAATAAGATGACTATTTGACACCCAACTGGAGATACAATAAAGGATATGAACCTGGAGTTCAGGGGAGATTTCATAGCTAAAAAGACACATTTTAGAGTCATCAGTGTATTTGTGGAATTCAAAGCTATAAAACCAATGAGATCACCTAGGGATGACTGCAGATAAGAAAAGTGTTCAAGGGTTAAATTTTGGGGTACTCCAGAGTTTAGAAGATTAAGAAGAGGAACTAGCATAAGAGACTGAGAAGGAATGACCAGTGAGTAGGGTAGTGGTAAGTACAAAAGCCTGAGTGAAGTAGGTCCAAGAAAGAATGGAAGGAGAGAAAGTTTCCTGGTTAACAGAAACAATGTCTAGGAGTTTTGCTCTACAAGGGACCAGCATAATGGTGCAGAAAAGGGAGATGTGGACAGCCACAAAGGAAAGTTGTTTTAAGATGAGAGAACTTACAGTATGTTTGCTTGGTGACTGAAATTATCCTGGAGAGAAGTAAAAATTAAAATAATGCAAAATGACAGTATACTAATGATTATCTGGTGAGAGAGAATGGTGGATTTGGTTGTTTAATGAATAAAGAGAGACCATTTTAGAACAAATTTATGTGTACTAGTAGATTTGGTTGTGAAAGCTTATGAAAATGGAAAGCCAAATGAAGTAAAGAGTAAGGAGAGAGGAGTGATGAAGTAATCACATGTAATATGAGAAAGTGAATTGACTAAGGAAATTATCGGACACCAAAAAATCAGTGAAAAGAAGTCATTAATTTTAAATGAGATTTGTCAGTATGATTGTATTCTCTTGGTCACATTCAATTGCTAGGCAGGGCAGAATAGAGTTTAGATTTAAGAATTGTCAGACAACTTTATAAAACAAAAAGAGAAAGGGGCATTGGGGTGGTTTATGTATGCAAGGGAGTGATTATAATGTCAGACCCTTGTATTTAGGTCGTATGTATTCATGCAGGGGAGTGATTATAATGTCAGATCCTTGTATTCAGGTTAGCTCAGGAAGAAAGTGAGACCACAAGGGAGACGAGACAGTGAAAATATGGTGGGTTCCACATATTAGCAGTTCCAGGGATTGAGTAATTGTTAATGTTGGGAACTACAGAGTGAGTTAAAAAGATAGAAAGTGTTGGGTAGAGAGTGTAATTCAGATTACAGCACTTGTGTATGTATTAGTAATGTCAAAGTCAAGAATATCCAGCTGACATTACCTCAAGGTCATGTCATTTAGTATTTCCTTTGTGGTATTCTCCCAGGTTAGCTTATTCATACTCTGAATTTTTTTTAAAGCAGGATGTATTAAGAAGACAGAAAAGTTCCCACAGTGGGAGGGGACCTGAAAGAGTTTGCCCTATACTCTGAATTTTTAAATTCTAAATTCTTTTCCAATAAAGTTTTGCTGCTTCATCAGTAATTCACTTAAAAGTTGTGTTCTCTGCTTCTCAGCATGGCAGCAATTGTAAAAGTGATTTTAATACTAATGATTGTCTTTAGTCTTATTAATACTGACTGCTAACACATTTATAATCTATAGAGAATTTAGTCCTAAATCCTGTGAACTAATCTAGATAGGTATTATTATTATTCCATTTCACAGAGTAGAAGTCTCAAATTCAGAGATTAAATGACTTTGTCAATCTTTTCACTCCAAATCCCAATGCTCTTTCGATTATATTGATCTAATCAGATAAATCTGTTATAACATGTTAATGGGTCTAGTACCTTAGGGAGTTTACCTCCCTAGATGGAGGGCCCTCCTCCTTAGATGGAGATTTAATAACCATCTAAAAGACTTACTCTGATAAGGCAGATTTTAGATTCTTTGTATCAGTGAAAGAGGTGGGACTTTGAGTAACAACAGGTAGTCAATTTCCTTTTCCCCTTGCTCATATGCCTGGGCAACTTGGCGAGACCTCATCTCTACAATAAATCAAAAATTAGCCGGGTGTGGTAGCCGTGCCTATAGTTCCAGCTGCTTGGAAGGCTGAGGCAGAAGGATCGCCGGAGCCCAGCAGGTGGAGGCTGCAGTGGCCGGGAGCGGCCACTGCACTCCAGTCTGGGTGACAGAGTGAGACTCCAACTCAAAAAAAAAAAAATTAGCTGGGCGTGGTGGTGCATGCCCATAGTCCCAACTACTTGGAAGGTTGAAGTGGGAGGATCACCAGAGCCCTGGAGGTTGAGGCTCCAGTGAGCTGTGGTCATGCCACTGCACTCCAGCCTGGGCAACAGAGTGAGACCCCCAACTCAAAAAACAAAATTAAAACCAGAATTTGACAAGTGTACAATGTGTGTGTACAGTTCTATTTCATTTGTTCACAGGCATAGATTTGTGGAACTACCACTACAATCAAGATACAGAACTATTTGGAGTTGCTCATTACTAAGTAATCCTGCATGTATGCATGCAAATACTAATAAACTCTGTCTTTTCTCCAGTTCGAAAAAAAAGATACAAAAATATTCCATCATCACAAAGATCTCCTTTGTACTCCCCCTTTTTGATCACCCTTGTCCCTCTCTACCCCACCACCTCTAACTCCTGGAAACCACTAATCTGTTTTCCCTTTATATAATTCTATCATTTTAGAATGCTATATAAGTGGAATTATACCTTTTGACCTTCTGAGATTGCCTTTTTTTCATTCACCATAATGTCCTTAAGATCCATCCAAGTTTTTGTTTCTATCAATCATTTTCTCCTTTTACTGCTGTAGTATAGCACAGAATAGATGTACAACATTCATGTATTGAAGGACATTTTGGTTGCTTCCAGGTTATGACTACTACAAAGAAAGTTGCTATGAACAGCATAGAGATTTTCGTATGAACATAAGGTTGCATTTCTATACAGGGTAATTCTTTTAAATCTTAAATCAGCTCACATCATTTTTCTGTCAGTCCTCCTACGGATTCCCAGCTCATGACCTCTGACCTTTCCTTACCTTCCAACACTGGCTCACTCATTCTATCACAGTCACATATGCCTCCTTGCTACTTTTCAACACAACAGAAATTCTCTCACTGCAGGGCCTTTATTCTTTCTAGTCTTTCTATCTGAGAGGCTCTTTCCCCGGATACCTGCACACCTTTTTTTGTTTGTTTGTTTGCTTGCTTTTTTTTGGGGGGGGGGGGTTTGTTTTGTTTTTGAGTTGGAGTCTCACTCTGTCACTCAGACTGGAGTGCAAAAATACAACCTTCTCAGAGAGGCCTTCTCTGACCACACTATCTCTATGGTTTCCCATATTCACTTCCCTTTTATACTTGATCATTAATATTCACTTCTCCTTTGTACTTTATCATTTTCTGTCAAATCACATATTCTACCTATTTAGTTTGTGTATTATTTGTCTCCTCCACCAACAGGAAGCTTCATGAGGACAAGGAGTCTTGTCCACTTTGTTCACTACCATATTCAGTACTTGAAATAGTATCTGGCACATACTAGGCACTTAAGAAACATTTATTAAAAGAACAAAAGATGACTGAATAAATTCCTATCCCGACTTCTTAAAACTATTTTCTGAGCCTTTGATTTTATTAGCAAAATGAATGCTAAATATTATTCCTCACCTCAATGGATTTACGAGTCTTCCCAAGTAATTCAAAGAAGCACACTAACATTTATGACCTGTCACTTACAGGAGTCTACACAGGTACAAAAGCAAAAAGCATACTGAATTTTCTTCGGTCTCTCCCAAATAAATTAAACTTGTTCCTCAAGAGTTTTAAGAAAACATGATTTCTTTATGAAACACTTATAAACACAGGATATACTTTAGTGTTGAAAATGTTGAACTTGAACTGTTTTTTTCTAGGCTTCCCATTATACATAAAAGAGTACTTGCATATATGGTTGCTTCACCATTATAGGCTGACTCAAGGACTATCAACCAGGAAGAGACTATAAGCTTTTACAAAAACACATTTTTCCCCAATTTTCCCCCCATCCTCCCTCCCTCCCTTCTTTCCTTCCCTCCCTCTCTCACTCCCTTTCTTTCCTTCTAAGTCAGTCTCACTCTGTTGCCCAGTGGCTCAATCAGGGCTCACTGCAGCCTCAAACTCCTGGGCTCAAGTGATCAATCCTCTGCCTCAGGCACCCAAGTAGCTGGAACTACAGCTACAGGCACATGCCACCATACCCAGCTAATTTTTAAAAAAAATTTTGTAGAGACAAGGTCTCAATATGTTGCCCAGGTTGGTCTTGAACTCCTAGGCTCAAGCAATCCTTCTTTGGCCTTCCAAAGTGCTGGGATTATAGGAGTGAGCTACTGCACCTGGCCTATATTACATCTTCATTATAAGAAAACATGCTGCCGGGCCACACCTTTGGGAGGCTGAGGTGAGTGGATTGCCTGAGCCCGCGGGTTCGAGACCCGCCTGGGCAAGGGAGACCTCATCTCTACAATAAATCAAAAGATTAGCCGGGCGTGGTAGCACGTGCCTGTAGTTCCAGCTACTTGGAAGGCTGAGGCGGAAGGATCGCCGGAGCCCAGCAGGTTGAGGCTGCGGTGGCCGGGAGCGG
>CAUYQG010081213.1:0-12235 GCA_963574415.1 Tarsius wallacei | reverse complement strand
AATATTAAATGACATTGAAGAAAGAGAAATATAAATAAAATTAAAAGACTAATAAAAAATTCTAAATAATAGTGATGACAATAGTGGCCCTGGTTAGAAATAACACTTTCCCATTCTTCATTTTTTTAAAAATGTCCCTATTGCATGTGCAATTAGTTCCATCCCAGACCATTTCTGTCTCATGAAGGATTGCTGGGGTGCAAGAACCAAACAGTCATGCAAATTGTTTCTAGTACAACAGGGTTTTCTGACCAGAAGAAGAGAAACTGCATAGAAAAAAAGCCTGTGTCATAACTAGAACTAGAACCCATGAGAAGTAAATATTTCTAGAAAGCCTGTCTCTGTTTCCTCTCACTCTAAGCCAGGCATCGGCCCCTTGCTCTCACTTTCTTCTCTATTTCTCTCTGCTGATTGGTTTTCACTGACATTTCTTTCTTTTCCCCCCCATTTTTTTTTATTATAGATACTTGGGGTACAAGTCAGGACTAGTTACTCAAGCCTGATTCATGAAGGTAAAGTTTGGACCTCCAACTGGCCTTCACTTCCCCTGGTTTAGGACCAGGAACGCTTTGTGATGCTGTATGTCCCCTCCTCCCTCCTTGCCCTGGCAGTGTCCGTCAACTGCCAATCCCTCCCTCGTGCTGTTGTGATTAATGTTCAGGTCCCTCTTATGAATGAGAACATTCAGTATGCAGTTCTTTGTTTCTGTGAAAGATCACTAAGTCTCCAACTTCATCCAATTTGCTACGGATTCCATGATTTTATTCTTCTTTATGGCTGTGTAACACTCCATCATGTATACATATCATTTTTGGAGGCTGAGGAGGAAGAATTTCTTGATCCCAGAGTTAAAGGCTGCAGTGAACCATGATCACATCACTGCACTCCAGCCTGGGTGGAGAAAATTTTAAAAATTATTTATCTTTTTTTACTTTTTATTTTTTCAATTTGCTTTTATTTGTATGTCTTTTTGAGACAAGTTATCTCTCTGTCGCCCAGGTTGGAGTGCAGTGACGTGATCATGGCTCACTGCAGCCTCTAATTCCTGGGCTCAAGCAATCCTTCCGCTTCAGTCTCCAAAAGTGCTGGGATTCTAGGCGTGAGCCACTGCTCCCAGTCCATTTCTTAATTTCCACTTTCATTTGCTATTTTCAGACGCACCTTTCATCACCAGAGCCCTTCATCATGGGACTACAGTCAATGCAGGGAGACAGAGAGAATCTAGCCACACCTAGACTAGGGGCACCCTATATCCAACTCAGTTCAGGTGAGTAAGGGGAGAGACCCGGTTTATTCCAGGTGCTATGGGCAGTGTGGCAGGTGAGAAGGGATTGAGCATAGTATGCAAATCAGCTGCCATATCTAGTACAAGACCTAGCATATTCAGGATTACTCCAGGAATTTATTTTTGCTTCAGTAGTTGTACGTAAACATTTAAAATATATTGCATTCATCCTTGCAGATGGGATCTCATCATACTTGCCCACTTACAATCCTTCACTGGCTAGCCGTGACCATCAGTGTAAACCCAAGAGTTCCAAACCTTCATGATCTTCCTGCTCCTGACCTATCCAGCCTTATTTCATATTTTCATAATCCTCCTCTTCCCCTCCACACTGTCCCTTATTTCCAGATCTTTGTACAATCTGTAGTTGTTCTTGGAATTATTAGCACTTCTTATTATATAAGTGATTCTGAAATCTTTAATTTTGCTTTTGTATTTTGAAAACATTTGCAATCAGGTCTGTTCTGGATGAAATTGGGAGGTAAGAAGAAAAAAAGATGGTGCACAGTACATCTGACCCCACAGTGAAGCCCACCACCATGCCAAATCACCCACCAAGAGCTTGGTTCACTTATGATCTTTCCTCCATCTAGTGAAATCAGATCAGGGAAGATCCCAAATCCATTCATCCAAAATGAAACAGCACCTAGTTTTCATTTTTCACTGCATTTAGCTTTCCCCATGGCATTGTATTTTGTCATGAATCAAGACCTCAAAATAAAGTAACAATGTTAGAAGTTCCATCTTCAGCCAGTAGAACCTTGGTACCATCGGGAAGGCAGATGAGAACCTTTCAGACACCTGTACGTCCACAGAGCTTTCTGCTTTTGTATGAGGATGAACTCAGCTGCACTCTTGTTGTTGTGAAAGCATGTATCGCATGAATGAATAAATGGAATTTTTCACAAAACTGGCTAGGATTGCATCTGCCAAGGCAGGTCTGCAGGGCTACACATCAACACAACATCTCCCAAGAATTTCCACAGCAGGCCACAGATGATAAAATAATTTTGGTGGAACAGCATTTGAATTTTTGCTTTTATATATACTTTTTATAATCATCATCAGATAACTGATTGCATCACTCCAAGAAATGAATGCTTTGGCATTTTCAAGAAGTTCGGAGGCACCCATTAGCACAGAAAAACTGTTATGAGCCAGCACACCAGGCCCGTGTGTCTCAGTCACCCTTTCAGTCACTTTCTCTTTCAGCTCCACCAATGCTATTTTTAAAAAACATCCAGATTTCTATCCTAAAGGCAATTATTTCCTTAAAGTTCACAAAGTATAAGACAAATGAAAAGTGCATTTTAACATTTTTCTGTATGTCTCCCAGCAATGAATGTTAGACATTAAATGGCACTACAACTCTAAGAGCTAGTGAGGAAAGGAGGCTTGGATAATTTCAGTCACTTGTATTAGGAAATCCATGAGGTATTATGAAACAATCTGATGTCTGTACAAAGAAAGTCTGCACAAATTCCCAGATGTTTTTATGAGACACTGTCAATGGCTTCTGTGATGGATACATTCTGTATGTCAATTCGGCTAGACTAGTATCCATTTATTCAATCAGATGCTAACCCAAGCTTGCTGTGAAGATATTTTGTAGATGTGGTTGACATCAACAATCAGGCCACTTTAAGCAAAAGAGGTTACCCTCAATAATGTGAATGGGCCTCATCCAATCATTAGGTCTTAAAAGCAAAAACTGAGGTTTCCTGGAGAGGACGGAATTATGCCTCAAGAGTACATCAGCTCCCGCCTGAGTTTTCAGCCTGTTGGCCATGCAGGTTTCAGACTTACCGGCTCATGTAATCATGTGAGTCAGTCCCTTGAAATAAATCTTGTGACATAGGAAATGATAGATGATAGAGATAGATAGACAGATAGATAGATAGATAGATAGATAGATATAGATGATTGTTGATAGATAGATCATAGAGATAGATAAATGATAGATACATCTTTATATAAAGATATAGATGAAAGAAATAGGAATAAATAAAAGATAGATGATAGATAGATATACAGACAGATGATTGATGATAGATAGATATATAGGTGATGGATAGACAGATACACAAATGATAGAGATAGATGAGAGATAGATAGGACAGATGAATGATAGATAAGATGAATGATAGATGATAGATAATAGAAAGATAGATATCAACAGATAATAGAGATAGATAAATGATAGATGATTGGTAGATAAATAGATAATAGAGAGAGATAGTGAGATAGATATATAATCTCCTATGGGTTTTCTCTAGAGAACCCTGACTGATACATTGTCTGATACAGTAAGATAATTAATTTACATATCACTCCTGGTAGTTTTTACAAGGAGAAAAGCCCCGTGAATATGATATGAAACCCTATGAATGTTTTATCTTAGTGAATAGATTATTTGTGGCACTAAATACACTTTTTCAAGCTGTAATCCCAGTTACATAAATAAGTGGCCTGAATTTCTCAAGCAGTCAGGAGAATCACGGCCACTTCCAAATTGTCTGTTATTATCTCAAGGATATAACCTTAAAGAGCTGTTTATTGTTGTGATTGTTGCTGTGCGTTTAAATTGGAAAAGTTAGAACCATGAAAATAGAACTGATATCCTACAAAAGCAACACAAAGATGTGAGATTAGACTGTGGATGCTTTTCTTGGCATTCCTGAGGGAGCATGTACCTCTTACCAATGCTTAACTGCTGCCTTTCTTTTTTGCTGTTGTTTTGTTTTTGGACTTGAGGTCTCACTCTGATGCTCAGGCTGAAATTCAGTGGCTTGCTCATACTGAACTCAGGCAATCCTCTCACCTCAGCCTACCAAGTAGCTGAGATTACAGGTATGTGCCATCACACCTGGCTAATTTTCTGATTCCTCTAGAGGTCTTGCTATATTGCCCAGACTGGTCTGGAATTCTGGGTCTCAAGCAATCCTCTCGCCTCAGCCTCTCAAAGTGCTGATATTACAGGCTGCCTTTCTGTCGACTTGATTATTACATATTTATCTCATTTCCTGATTCAGATCATCAAAGCTAAAGTGAGATGCACCAATAGAAGGGCCTTAATTATTTTTCAGTAGAGATCTGCTTAAAGTCTTCAATAGTTCCTCTCTAGCTAAAGCCTATAAGCGTTCGAAATGAAAAGTTGCAGTTGTGGACCATCTCCAGGGGGATTAATCCCCTATTTCCTGGAAGACAGGGCCACCCAACATGTTGATGTGAGGTGAACTGAGACAGGTGACAAGCAGCTTCTCCACCCACCCCTCACTCCTCATGGAGGACACATCTTCCATACTACGTAACAATGGCCTGTGACAAGGGACTGTACTTTCTAGGCCTAAACACACGGCATCTGTGATTTTATAAAGGCAGGTTGGATTTATAAATCAAATGATAAAAAACTCATTTAAAATCTTTTTAGTATCTTTTTTTAAAAAATAAAAGCATTTAAAGGAATCTTTTTAAATTGTCTTTATAAGGATGAACTGTTGTATGTAGGTTTTGCTCAAAGCAGCAAAGAGGTCTGTGCTGTGACAGAATGTAGACACAAGTTTACTCTATCCACCACTGGTATTAATTCAAGTTGATTGATAAACCTAGCAAAATTCATTTCATTAATTATTGCTCAAATTACCACACAGGTGAGTCCCTTTACCTGTGTAGAGTATATGCATCACCTGAGACTGCGGTGAATTAAGCAGCACAGCTCTAGATTTTTTATTGTTATTTAATGACAGGAATGCCATCATTCTATCTGGTTCTTCAAATTTTCCACTGTGCTTTCACACACGCATTCTTATTTGATGCTCACGACGTCCTATAATTCTACTTTACAGGAGGAAATTGTGCCTTAAAGAGCACAAGTGACTCAAGAGGATGTGACAAATCAGAGAAGGAGCCGGCAGCAGGCCTGACACCCAGCCCAGGCTCTTACTCTTCTAAAACCATCTGGATCTGTGCAGCTCTGACGTTTTCTAGGCTCCACCTGGACACACACCCCTCATGTGACTCACAGCCCATACGAGGGCCTGTGTGAGATGCCTCCAGTCCTGAGGACTCTTCCTTCCCACAGACAGCAGAGAATGGGTCTGCACACCCATGTCTGTGTTCTGTTGAGTGTTCCAGGTGTGAGTCTAGGAATCAGTCTACTCTGGAATATGCTAGAAACACCTTGAAACCAAACACGGAGATCGGCAATGTAAAAGACCTGGGACTTTCCAATCATAAACTCACAGATTAGAAATGGACCCCACTGGCACAAGATGTGGAATCAGCATAAGTGCTTATTAGCCGATCAGTGGATAATGAAAATGTGGTATTTATACACGATAGAATACTATTCAGCCATCAAAAGAATGAAATAATGTTTTTTGCAGCAACTTGAATGGAATTGGAGAACATCATCTTAAGTGAACTAATGCAGAAACAGAAAACCAAACACCACATGTTCTCACTTATAAGTTGGAGTCAAACTAAGGATTCGCAAAGGCATAGAGAATTGTATAACGGACGCTGGAGACCCAGAAGGAGGAGGAGGGGAGGGGGTAGAGGGATGAAAAATCACCTGTTGGGTACAATGTGCACAAGTGGGGGGTGGTCCACTTAAAGCCTAGACTTTTTTGCCTCTATACAATGTAGCCATGAAGCCAAAAACTATTTCTATCTCCTATTTCCTAAAGCTATTGGAAGGAAGGAAGGAAGGAAGGAAGGAACGAAGGAAGGAAGGAATGAAGGAAGGAAAAAGTACTCCACAGCCACACAAAGGAACTCACCTAGCCAGTCCAAAAGCACATTGACTTTCCACCAAGATGTCGATATCTAATCACTGACAGGGAAATAGGCTTATGATATGCTGCTACATGGAAAAAACAAAGTACAAAACAACAATCATAGCATGATTACAGTTTTATAGAGAGTGAGCAGAAATGCTGGGAAGTAAAAATTCACACCCCGTTCAAATAATTATTTCTCAGTAGTTTAAGAAATCTCACACACTCTCTCATTTCATCCTTGGGACAAGCCTAAGGACACAGGCAAAACTGTTACCACCATCACCACTTAGAGGGGGCAACACTGAGGAAGACAGATCACGCAGCCAGAGGGTGGCAGAGTCAAAACTGAGGACCCTCCATCTGGTCCTCACGTCCAGTCCTGACGCATTGTGATAGACATCTGCTCTGTGTGTGATGGTGATAAAAAAAATCACTCTATGTGAATGTCCATGTACAAATGTGAGCATGACCTTCCAGGACTGGTGCCTCCCTGCCTGAAAATCGTGACATGACCAGGATAACTCCATCCCTTCCCACTGTCATCATGGGCTCGGGGAGGGCCACTCCACCTCAGCTGTCCCCAAGACCCAAGTCCCCGGCATGTGGATGAAGATGGAATACAAATGAGGAATCCAGAGCTGCTGGAGAAATAAGAGAATCCTGCCAAAAAGGAGCCAACACAGAAGATACTAAAAATTGGAGGGAAGGCAGGCAGTTCCTGGAGTTGCCAAGTAGAAAGGGACCCCGAACTCTCTAATGACATGACACGATGGCTTCCTTTCTTGTGAAAGACCCTGCAGATGTTGAGCTGGGGAGTCCCTGCAGATGTTGAGTTGGGAGCCTCCTGCATAGCTGGGACCACAGGTCTTATACCTGTACCCATTGAGTAATTTGGTCAGGAATGGGAAGTTATTGTGAACAACCATTCAAACATGGAGATGGCTGGTTAAGACATAAAAGGGGTAGCAAGCGGCCATCCTTGATATTCTAAAAGTAAACATATGGGCCAGACGTGGTGGTTCATGCCGATAGTCCCAGCGCTTTGGGAGGCTAAGGTGGGAGGATCACTTGAGCCCAGGAGTTTGAGACCAGTCTGGGCGACATAGTGAAACTTCATCTCTACAAAAAAAAAAAAAAATCAGAAAATTAGCTGGGTGTGGTGGCGTGTACCTGTGGTCCTAGCTATGCAGGAGGCTGAGATAGAAGGATGGCCTGAGCCCCAGAGGTCAAGGTTGTAGTAAGCCATGATCACTCCACCGTACTCCAGCCTGGGCTGCAGAGTGAGACCCCCAACTCAATAAATAAGTAAATAAAAGTAAACATACGGCTGAATGAGCTGTGATTGCAGCCTGGCTCCTGGGTGATACAAGGCTGCAAAACTAGGGGACAGTAGAATTCAAAACACGGGAGACTGTTGCCTATCTCAGGAAAGAGAGAAGCCTGCCTTTGAACTGGCCACGTGCTGACACAGAAAAGAGATGGGATAGGGCTTGGGGACCAGATGGTGCAGCCCTCAGTTAGTCAACCTTCTGGAGCCAGGAGCCTGGCAGGATCCTCTACCCCAGGACAATTTATTGCCAGCAGAGGCAGGGAAGCCAAGGTTAACAGGGAGGCAAGGAAAAGCCAGGTGCTCACACCATCCTTCTGCACCACTCATTAAGATTTCTTTCCGGCTAGGGGCAACCCGGGGTTTCCTCCTTCTAGTGGGCAGGTTTTAAAACTGCCCTGCAGTAGAAGCTCAGAGAAACCCTGCTAGGACAGAGGTTTCTCTCCAGTTCTCCGCTCAGACACAATGACCAGATACAGTCTCTGGCTTGGGTTCCTAAACAACCAGCACCAAACAAGCAGAGCAGAGGCCCACCTGGTCAAGGGCTTTGCATCAACAAAGAAGCATTAAAACCAGCCAAGGTCTGTCATCATCACGGCACACGTGCAGGCCCCACCAATCTCCCCTCCCTTAAATATGTGGAGCCACCTGGAGGAGCCATCCCAGAGACCATCCTGCGGGAAGTCCCTCAGGAGGACACCAGCCAAGGCCTTCAAAGGGTCCATGTGTGGACCACACAGCACATGTGGCCTGTTCTCTCCCCCTTTCCTTGGGAGTTTTATTATAGGTATTCCATGATTCCATCCACCATTCTATCGCCCAGCCCTGAAAGTTACACCTAGGGGAGAATGCCATGTTGTAAAGCTGCAATCATTCCTAGAGATGGTGAGAACACAGGCTTGGAGAAGGATAAGGGACAGGAGCAGAAAAAGTGGTTATCCATCCTGCCCATTTGATATTGCTCATTGGTCAATTGCAATGTTGGACCTGAGTTACAGTGTCGTCCAGAAATTTAACATTGAAAAAATATCTGGGCCGGCTATGGTGGCTCACACCTGTAGTCCAGCACTTTGAGAGGTTAAGGTGAGAGGATCTCTTGAGGTTAGAAGTTGAAGGCTGCAGTGAGCTATGAACACACCACTGCACTCCAACCTGTGTAACAAAGTGGGATTCTGTCTCTTAAAAAAAAGGGGGGGGGCTGGATGTGGTGGCTCATGCCTATAATCCCAGCACTTTGGGAGGCCAAGGTAAGAGGGGTTGCCTAAGCCCAGGGGTTCGAAACCAGCCCAGGCAACTTGGCAAGACCTTGTCTCTACAATAAATCAGAAAATTAGCCGGGCGTGGTAGTGCACGCCTGTAGTTCCAGCTACTTAGAAGACTGAGGCGGAAGGATCACCTGAGCCCAGCAGGTCGAGGCTTCGGTGGCTATGAGTATGCCACTGCACTCCTGCCTGGGTGACAGAGTGAAATTCCAACTCAAAAAAAAAATGTCTTTAAAGAATTTAGAGTAGCTTTTTTTCATGTAAACCTGACCGCATATTATACTACCCTACAGATAAAATCACTGATTACACAATATCATTCATGTCCATGAGGCTGCATGTTCATTTTCATTTATTTTGATAATCTGTGCTATACATCCTTCTGCAACTAGGGAAGTGAATTCTATTTTCCTAACCAAAGTGACTCTGTGACATTTTTGTGTTTGGTTGCCATAAGAACAGTTATATATAAATCTCTGATCCCAGAAACAGTAATAAAGATACATGGAATAATTGAATAACATTCTGTAATCTTTCACTCTCACAGATCAGTATCAGATACTTCAAGAGATGATGTAATTCAAAGCCAAAAAGGGCGCTCACCTCAGTAAAAACTACTGAATTCCATTGATCTTGTACAATTTAGCCAAAAGCTTTATACGAAGTCATTTTCTCCTAATTGACGATGGTGAGTGTTTTATAAAACACACTTGAAAATGTTAGTATAGCCCCAAGGCTAATGGTATTTGCTAGCTTTCAAGTAATTACCTAATTCTGTTTCACTTGGATATGAAGAAATGGAGTCATGGACACATGAAATGCTTTGTCCAAGAAGAGACATAAAAATATGTGACCCAGGAGAGACCAACAGATGGGGCTCAGTTTCCAATTTGTTAATTAGTGCTTTCATCTGCCAAGAAGACTGTAGCACTATACAGAAGCAGGTTACCAGAAGGTTTAAACATCAAAGTCCCTTCCAATACCTTATACCTAGTGATGCATATTTGTGTATTCTGTTTCTTTAAAAGGGCTCCCAAATCATATACATTTCAGGTCCCACAAAAATGGGATGCACTCTTGTGCTTACAAGCACAAAAGAAGGTTAAAAGAGGTGAAGGAAGCTCATTTTAAGCTATTTGTAGCCCTTTAAGAAACACTTCTGAATGAGAAGGTAGGGGGTGCAGGATCTTTCTCTACCGGAAGATTCCAGTCACTGTTCAGATAGCCTGTTGTTTATCCCATCTTAAAAGATAGCGGCTGGACTTGATGGCTCAGCCTATAATCCACTTTGGGAGGCCGAGGCGAGTGGATTGCCTGAGTCTGTGGGTTCAAGACCAGCCTGAGCAACTTGACGAGACCTCATCTCTACAATAAATCAAAAAAATTAGCCAGGTGTGGTAGCACGTGCCTGTAGTTTCAGCTACTTGGAAGGCTGAGGCAGAAGGATAGCCTGAGCCCAGCAGGCTGACAGTGAGCCCTCCAAAGGTCAGGAAGACCCTGGCAGCATCTCTTGAGCTGTTCTTGGGGCACAAGCTGGCGGAGAAGGGCAGGAGGGCATGGGTGGTGTGCCCTGGAGGGCACCAGCCATCAGACACTTGGAAGCAGGACACGCTGAGGATGGCTGGAATTGGGGGAAGGTATAATTTGTGACAAAAGAGACAGAGCCGTGAGTGTGCTACTGCACTCCAGCCTGGGCGACAGAGTGAGACTTCAACTCAAACAAACAATCAAAAAATAGCCATTGCTTGGATGCTCTTACTATTCCCCCATTTTTTAGCTTTCTTTTACAATAAACTCCTTGAAAGGACACTGCACATACCTTTTCTCCAATCGTTGTCCCTGACTCTGTTTTGAACCCATTCCAATCAGGCTTTTGCCTTCAAGCACATGCAAAGGCGACCCCCACATCACCAAGCCCTGTAGCCACTCTCAGTGTTGGTCCTCTTGGACACCATCAGGCATCTGTCACCGTGAATCCCTTCCTCCCCAGGACAGCTTCCTCCTCTGTCCCCTCTGCTGGTTCCATTTCTCTGACTTTCTAGTCTTAGAGGGTTGGGCTGAGTCCTTGGAGCTCTTCTGTTCTCTAGCTACATTCACCATTCACTCCCAAGTGATCTCATCCCATTTCCAGACTTAAAATGCCACCAGCTCCCCCAAGCCACCTTTCCCATCCAGTCTCTGAATTCAGCATACAACACCCACTTTCCACTTGGCTACTGCTATGGTTTAAATGTCCCCTCCAAAACCTAATCCCCAACGTGGCAGTCTTGAGAGGTGGGGCTTTTAAGAGGGAGAGATAATTAATGGGTTATTATGGGGGAGACTGGTAAGAAGAGGAAGAGAGACCTGAGCTACCACGTTAGTACAATAGCACGTTCAGCCCCTTGCCATGTGATGCCTTGTACCCTGGAGCTCTGCAGAGATTCCCTCAGCAAGAAGGCCCTCACCAGATGCCACCTTCAACTCTTCTCAGCTTCTGTGATTGCAAGAAATAAATTTATTTTCTTTATAAGTACCCAGTTATTATAAGCCACAGAAAATGGACTAGTAGGCTAGTCTAGCCTACACATCTACAAGGGAACACCTGGCCTTCTCTCTGCTGATGGCTTGGGCCAGACCCTGGGGTCACCCTTGTGCTGCCCTTTTGCCCTCACTCCACACTGAATCCCTCAGCCTGTGCTGGCTCAACTTTGCCAAGTCCCCAGCACCTGTCACCCTCAGCACTCACATCACCTGTCCTGCCCTGGATGACGGCATCATTCTCCAGCAGATCCCCTGCTTCTATATTGCCCGCTGCAGCCTATCTTCAAAGTCCATCCCACTCAAGGAGGAAACAGAGACTCCAGTGTGCTCCCTGATCTGCCGCCCCTCCAACCTGAGTCTGATCTCTTCTTCCCAGCACTTCCCCTGTCTTCTCCCTGCTCTAACTCCATGGTTTCTTGAACCCAGGCTTGCCCCTGCTATCAGGATGTGTGCCCAGGCTGGCCACGCAAACCTGTTCTCACTTCCTCTGGCCTTGGCCACCCTGGGTTTCCTCTTTCCCCTTCCCTGCCTGACTTTTCTCCACCACACTTTGTCATGTCCTTGCATTGATGTCCCCACTGGGGCCCCTAACTGAAACGTGAGCAGGACCCATCATCAGGTGACACCAGGCCATTGGTCTACCTGTGATACCTCATGTAACCTCACCCTTCAACAGACATGTCTGGGGTGTGCCCACAACATGTGCAACAGAGAAAAGTTGGGAGATGTGGTGCTCACCTACCACGAACTTTTTATCCTAGAGGGAAGCCCAGTGCTCAGTAAGTAGCTCTGGGAGGAAAGGAGCAAAAGAAACAGGATGCCACAATAGAGATTGCACCCATCATCATGGGCACTGGTCCCTTCCACTTGTCCTAGAAATGTGAGGACTAGTAGCAAGAGTGTGTTATCTGAACCTCCCAGATTCCTAAGCCCAGCAATCCCTCAAGGCTCTCCCCTTCCCTCCACCCTGGTCTCTCCTTCCCTCCACCCCAATCTCCCCTTCTCTCCACCCCTGATTTCCCCTTCTCCCTACTCCTGATCTCTCCTTCCCTCCACG
>CAUYQG010081204.1:0-32439 GCA_963574415.1 Tarsius wallacei | reverse complement strand
ATCATGAATTTCGCAGCAACCTGGATGGAACTAGAGTCCATAATACTGAGTGACCTCTCACAAAAACAAAAAACTAAGTATCACATGTTCTCACTCATATAGTAGACCTTGATCATCCAACGTATTACCACAAGAAAATGTTTGACTGTGGTGGGAAACTGGGGGAGGGGGGGAGTGTGAGGGGGATGGGATTAATGGTGGTGGGTATCTATCTGAGGATGGGGAGACACCTCTTATCAACAAGGGTACCTGAACGAAATATTTTTGTATGCCTAACCCCTAACTGTACCCCACAATAACATAATAAAAAAAAATCCTTTTTCCACAAGGTAACTGTTGCCACCAGCAACATATCTTTCAATTAAAAGGTAATTATACTTATTTTTCATTCCCCTAAAGATGGAATGGCACAAAACATCACCAGCTCACCTCAAGAGAGAACACTGACTCCCTCAACTATTTATAATTTGTTTCACAGACATATTTTCACCTGATACTCTCATTCCTCTGTAAAGAAATGGAGACTTGGGACTTTAAAGAACATAATGAATTTGTATAACTAATAAATGCCACAACCAGGAATTGAATCCAGACCTTAGGAATTAAGACCAGTGATGATAGCTATGGTAGCTTTAAAAATTAAATGAGATAATGCCTTGGACACTGAAAGTTGTTTTTATTTTAGAATACTTGTCTGGCAGCCCGGACTGGTAGTAGTTTTGACCAGTAATATTGCCTCGATGGCATAATGTGATATTTGTGAGCTCAGTATATGCGAAGACTATCACCATTCTCCATAATGTGGCTGGCATCTGACTCCTGTAAACAATGTACGTGTTTTATAAGCTGTAGCTAAAATGATGAGATATTGCTAGGGCCACACTGGCTAAAATGTTTGGCAATCATCAAGTCAAAAGAATTTTGCTTAAAAATGAGAAAATTCAATAGTTTTGATAATCTTATAGATGGGAATAAGCACAGGAATTTTGCCATTCCAGTGAATTTTCTATCACCAGGTGCTCAGCAGCTAACAAAGTTATCCCAGAAAGATAATTTATCTTGCTGAGTACCTCAACTGTCTCTTTTGATGCTTAGTACATCATAATAAAACTGACATCTTTTGCATTCCACACGTGAGAAAACTGAGGCACAAGAGTGTTTAAGCAACTTGCCCAGTATCACACAGCAGTTGAGGTAGAGCTGCATGAGATTCATAACCTTTGCCATTATTGTTTGTCATGTTCCTTCAGCGTGTTAAGTAATGACATCGCCAACTTACATAATGTCATCACCATCCACAATGAAGGTGATGTCATTGGCTTTCTTAATGGGATATCCATTTTTAGTTTTTTTTTCCCCTTATGCTGGGGCTAAATTTCACAGTCTTTTCTACACATTCATTGATTCATTCACGCGTTAGTGAGCTTTCATTGTATAGTGACTTGGCTTGACCTGTGTGCTTGGCACGCTTGTTTGTAGTCAAGTCTCAGACTTAGACCTCTGCTTCCCCAGCAGGATTTTTTTTATTGCTGTTTTGAGACATGGATGACAACATTTTCATGAGATGCATGATCTCTATCTTCCTCTTGGAAACCTCACTTTATAACTCTAGTAACTGAGGCTCGGGGATGTTCAGAGACTTGCCTTCAGTCAAATTGCTGAGAAATTGTAAAGACTTGGATTTCAATCTTCTAATTTGCCGTTTGAGCATTTTTTTTCACTGTATCACTAGAAAGGGAAAAAAGTTGTAGTAATCCAAATGCCACCTAAGACAGTGATCTAAGAACCATAAACAGGCACATTCCTTGTAATTCATGCTTTTATTTATTTCAGTTCTGAAAATTGATTCATTAATTTAAGTTTTATTTTATTACAGACCCCTCATGTCCACAAGTCAATGAAAGCAGTTTTTTGTATTTCTCAGGTATTCCCCTCCCCCTTGGAAGCCCATTTCGGTCAAAATCACTGAAAGACACACATGCTTCATTTAAACACTTAGCTTTAGAAAAAGGATAAAAGTGAGGATTAATTCTTTAAAAAAGCAATTAGTTTTCTCCTTTGCTCTAGCTCATTCTTAGTCCAAGGATTAATACTTTAGTCCTTCTTGTGGTAGCAAGACTTCTCAGGATTTTTTAGATGTATGAAAAATCAATTGGCTTAATCAATAGGGCAGTGCAGGGGTGATGGGCAGATCACAGCTACCTGACCTACACAGGCGGTGACACGCATGTCGACACATTCAGGGC
This sequence comes from Tarsius wallacei, assembly GCA_963574415.1. Classification (NCBI taxonomy): domain Eukaryota; kingdom Metazoa; phylum Chordata; class Mammalia; order Primates; family Tarsiidae; genus Tarsius; species Tarsius wallacei. Next base: position 30,193 of record CAUYQG010081204.1, on the reverse strand, counting down.
AGAACCACTAGAATATCTCTCCACGGGGACAGAGAGCTCCCATGCATCAGAGGCACTGATTATCTGCCTTTTTATCTCCAAAAATATACATTTTCCTCATGGACTATTCTTAGAATGATACATTCATTTAATTTTGTGCTGTCTTAAAAGGTAACAGCTTTATTAAAGTAGAATGAATTACCAAGTCAAAAATATAGAACTTTTTCCTAAGAAAAAAATTTCCATCCAGACATTTAATCAGACTATAAATGTGTATGCACTGTTTCTCACAGTCTTTATCTGATGGTTTATCAGATTCTCTTGGGACAGAAAGTCTCTTTACCGTATTAACCAACTTCTGAAGAAATCAGATTGCTTTAAGTCAACCATAAGGTAATTTCAATAGATAACTGTGGATTTATAATTAAACCAAAGTTGTAGAGGCCAAATGCACTTTATTTATTTTTTTCCTTGACATTCAGGAACATATTGAAGAAAACAACTGGTTATTTTCTGCTTGGCTATGTGGAAATTCTTAGAAGTTATAGATTACAAGAGCTTTGCAATCAGATACTTTACTTTTGATGATCTTATAAAAAATAAAGTAGCCAAGGGTTATGAAGTGCTAGAGAACATCCACTTTTGCAAATACTTTACATATGTGAGCTCAGTTCTCTCAAAAAACCAAGTAGGCAGGTGCTGTGATTACCAAGCAAGCATGACTTGGAAGTGAAGTGGACCACCCTGGGTTCCGTGGATACTTATGGTGGCTGGGACCCTGAGCATAGGCAGTCAGTCGGTCAGACTCAGTATCTGGACTCCAGCCACGAGGACATGTGGGATCTCCTAGCAATAGCCAGTTCAGCAGCAGCTATATTGTTTCTCCCAAAATGAAGAAAATTGGATTTTTATCATTGGATTCTCTGATCATTGATGGAGGCAGACAGTAGTGATAGAGGTTATAGTATAATTCATCTCTAGGTGAAATCAGGTGAGATGACGTGTTGCTTCTCCTTCAGAACCAGTCTCCTGTAATCCGTGTTGAAAGAAAACTCCTATGGTTCATCAGGGGTTGAGGAGAACCCACTGTGTGCTGTGAAGGAACCGAATCCCTGCAGACAGTACAGTGACAGGATGTGGTCTTTGGACTTGATAATTTTTGTTTTTTAAAAAGCAATTTAAAAAACAAGCTAAACTTTAATAATACTATTATGCATTCTTCTGCTTAGTAAGTATGTTAAAAAGATCACTTCTTTCTTTGATTGTTGAGCCCCCAAGGGTTTGGAGTTATTGTATAGAATCCTGACTCTTATTCTATGGTAGTATACAAGGATGTATGTATAAAGATAGATTAAATTTTTTTCAACTCTAGAATTTATCTTGAAGATCAAGTTTTTCTAAACATCCGTGAGAAAAGCTTGTTTTTCTGCTATTTCTCTATGCTTTTTTTTTTAAATCAAAGAAGGCAATTCAGACTTCTCATTGATCTGCATTGTTACTCAGAACTGCGTTTTACTAACTGATTTTTACTGTAATTGGCATGATACCCTTGATGTTAAACACTCAAAAACATTTGTTTTATCCTATTAGTTTATAGTCTTTCTTTACAACAAAATGAAGAAAACTGGAGAGCATCAGCACAGAAAATGAACCAGTGCTTTTAGAGGGTTTACCCTTGAAAGAAAAAAATGTATTCTGTTTTTCCATATAAACATTTTTCAAAGAGGGGAAAAGAATTGGGAAACCTACATTTCATTATACACACACACACACACACACACACACACACACACACACACACACATATATATGTTAGTTCTAAAAGGAGATGAAAATGGGTGGATTACTACTAGGAGCCTGAAAGTAAAATCACCAGATTGCATTATGGTCTTTAGTCTTTGTGCCTTCCTACTTCCTGACCCCTATAATCCAATGGAAGAGTCCCTGCTGGGGCACCAATTGTAACTGAGACTCTCCTGACTTGGTCTGAGAGGCTCATTGCTAGATTTGACACAGCACATGTTGAAATATATTGTTGGTTACTGAGTACACATAGAGGCTCAAGACAGCTGGCCATGGCCACACTTCTGGCTTGGAGTCATGCCCTAAACATCTACAGTTGACACGAGTCCATAATTTTCTGGCTGCTTGATCCATTACCCATCAGGCAAGAGAGGCAAAGTAGTGAAACTGCTTCCCTGAAGCTCAGATGCACCTAAACTGTCTACCCTGCACACTGATACAAACACTCTTTCATCTGAAAGTGGCTGCTCCTTTGTGATGTGATGTATTATTTCTTTTAAGATAGTACCCAATAACATCTGTTGGCATATATATATATTTTAAAATGCATTATTGAATAGAGTTTGAGGTAGAAGTGCTGGATTACTTGGGAGAGTTGTCATCACTGAGGGGCTTTCCAGAGGCATGTTGTTCCCAAGGCCTCATCACATTCTCAAAGGAGTTCTTGAAGTAGAAACCATGCTGGTTACTTCATTTTAAATGTAAAGGTGAGGTAGAACATTCTATGATTCTTTGTATGCTTGGACCCCTGACGAGCCCATGAGACCAAAGGAAAACAGTTTATAGCTCAGGATTGGGATTAAACGAAAAGAAACAATTTCTAGATAGAAAGCAAGATTCTGAAATCTATTTTTTGTTTGTTTTCAAGCAGGTAAATGAAATAAACATCACATAAACATCATGAAAGACTAAGATAAAGATTACGATCATTTAGAACGCCAAGACTTTTTTCCCCCATATTTGGAAGAATTCTGATGTCTCTGGCTTCAACATAGAGGTTAAATGCATGGGGTGGAAACTTTGAACCTTCTATTGTTTCTTCAAGAGGCTCTAATAAAGGGAAGGGCTGTACACTATGAAATATGGGCAAAGGATCTGTTGAAATAAGATGTAGCCAATATTTATCTGGATGATAAATTCATGTTGAGAGTTTCAATTTACTGTACATCTATGGACTTGTGATACCCACCATTAATCATAGTCTTACTGTGAGAGCCCGTTATAATCTGCACAGAGCCATCAATGAAGCAGAAGCAAGGGTAAAACCAAAAGAGGTTGCTACGGTGAAGGTTTCAGATTCTAAACAAAGATGAGTGACACATGTTGAGTAGGATAAATCTACAAATAGCCTGGAACCAGACATCAGACATTATTCGAAATGACAAACTTCACATTAACTAAAAGAGAAAAAAAAAGATCACAGATGGAGACAGACAGCAGTGCTAAAAGTTATGCAGCTGCATGATTCATTTCCAGAAGAAATCAATGTTGAGATGACTTTTTTTCTCCTTCAGAGCCAATAACGAGCCTTCTATAATTAGGTAAACTTTCTCTGTCCTATCAAAACAAACTGTTAAGCCACAGGGAGGCCACTGACACATCTACCCCTCGACCAAAGCTATAGTATTTTAATCTAAGTACAATGTAAAGATGCATGAGTCAATCTACCGTAAATTTTCAGCAAATAGTATGTGTCATTGGAAATAACTTCTGCAGTTCCAAAGACCGTAGATTTATTCTGTAGGAGTTTTAGAAACAAGCAACAATAATTTTAGCTAAAGCAATTCCCTGCGTTCACTAAACCATAACTGTCTGAAACTAGTTATTTCTAGAATTACACAGAACCAAAATAGCAAACATGTAAACAGAGAGCTATGGGTTAGAATTCATCAAATGAGGAGGAAAAAAGTCTTGAATTTTAAGGTATAAAACATCACATCTGTTAACTATTTATAGATGCCCAATTTTAATGCAAAATGCAAACACTAATTAAAAACATTCTCTATAAATAGAAAACCAATTTGCTGTGTATGCAGAAAGCTCAATACAATCAGTCTTCCCTCAGTATCAATTTTCTCTCCAGACAAGCAGTCAAAAAGTAACTGACCTTTGGACTTCTCATTAAAATTCAACAATTGAGGCTGGAAAAATGAAGTTAGGTCTATTTATGCCATCATTGTCTCAGGATTCTCTATTGTCCACATGAGTTGCTGAGCCACGATCTGAACCAACTGGGAAGGAGGCAGAGTGGGGCTGATTGGTCATGCCACATGTCTCAATTTTGTCTGTACCATGCCCATGGGCAGAATCTTAGTTGACCACTGAGTCCATAAAATTAACATGGGACATGCAAGTGGTGTTTGTCCCAGCCGGGACACTAGGATGAAGATGGACCTCTTTGCTCAAACTTGATGTTGTTAACTGTATTAATGCCAGAACCAAAATCCAGAGGATTTTGTTACTTATTTCTCCTCCTTCTGAAATTTCTGAGAAAATACTTGTCTCATCAAGAACTTGGGACTAATTAGTGGGTGAATGGGTAATACACACACAAAACTGAAAATTCATTAACAAGTTCATGGGAGTATAAAACTGGAACTGATTAGAGATAGTCTAATTCATTCCTTTATTTTATAGATGATGGGAACAATAAGGCCCCCCTAAATACTGCCAGTAGACTCAAGACACATCACGTTAAAGCATGAACTTGAGCCTAGCCTCAAGACAGTTGAGCCTAGCCTTAAGGCACGCCATGCTAAGACATGAACTTGAGCCTATCCTCAAGCCATGCCTTGCTAAGACATGAACCTGAGTCCATCCTAAAGACACACCGCATTAAGACATGAACTTGAGATAAAAGTATAACTGGAAAGAAAGAGATTTTCTAATTCATTCCCTTGATTGATAAAGATGGAAATAAGGCCCAGAAAAATACTGCCAGTAAACATGAACTTGAGTGTCAACTCACAATTGTGTTTTTTAAATTACAGCATGTCTTTACTACTCTTTCATGTATTTTCATTTTGTTTGTTAAAAACAAACAAAAATAAAAACAGAATCACAATTCACATCGAAGACACTTTGCATAACTATACATGCATCTTGGATCTCTTGGACGAGGGTTAGCTCTACTTTGGTGAGGATCTTGCTCATTTTCAAATACATGGTATCACTCTTTTTCAATTTCAAACTCTCATGACAGTTTTTATGTATTTCCTTCTGGGAAGTCAAGTTTTAGGATATGTTTTCAGATTCTTTGCAAGCAAAATGTGGATCTTGACATGCAACATGAAACTTGTGCTTTAATTAGGGTGAGCATATGACTTATCTTCCAAACCAGCACATTTCTGAGGGCACTATTGTTACGACAGTCCAACAGGTGCAAACCTAAACTATTCTTGACAAACTAGCACACATGGCCTCCCCAGCTATGGTGTTTCCAACATCCAAAATAGTAAATATGTTTCCTGTGCATTCAGTTAGTCCTATCTTCTTGACTTGCCATTTTTTTGGGGGGGGGGATGAGTTTTTATTGGTTTTGTTTTTTATTTATTTTTTACCATGAGCTGAAAGGCAGCAAGATATAGTGGAATAGTAAAAGGAAAAAAAGAAGATCTTGTGATTCATGTCCTACTTCTAACTGTGAGACCTTCTACAAACTGTCATCCTCTCTTGGATTCAATATTTGCATCCTTGAAAGGAGACAGCTAGACTAAGGCAACATTAGCGTTCTTCTAACTCTCATAAACTATATTTTTATGCCCTCCAAATTGCCATTTAATGTGTGTGTGTGTATGTGTGTGTGTGTATACCCGTGCATATATGTGTATCCATGGACATATATAAAACATACAGGTCAACTCTAAAAAAGAATATATAATTTTAATTAAATATCAAATAAGAAAATAACCACATTTTGAGTCTTGAATGTACTGTTGGTGGTGTTCTCTTTTAAAAGCAACATTATTTATCTGTATTGAAAGTCACACCAGTCATAAGATTACAGCAAGTTGGTAGTTCAGTGACAGACAGGAAATGATTTTTCCTCTGTGCTTTTGGCAGAATTCTACAGTTTTGGATACTGGTGGCTTCGGTGTTGTAACAGGGTCTCTTATGTGGCAAAGTCACAATAGACGCTGTCTGGTTGCTCTTGGTTACGAAGACTTTTCCTATTTGACTCAGCTTCAATTTTTAGGCAAATTCCCTGGCTTCCTGCCATTGTTTCTGGATGTCTGCAATTCCTTGCACTCTTTCATGTGTCTTCTGAAAGGGAAGACTGATCTAGCCCATATAACTCTAGAGATGTGAATTATTAACAACGTAAAAGCATTGCATAAGAAACAGGAACAGAATGCATCATCAATTCTAGATCCTTATCTTGCTTAATAAATCCTCCCTTTAAAATGACGAACAATAAACCCTATCTGCATCTGCACATGTTACAGGCACAATCTGGGGCAATGTCTTGCCATTCCACATTGCTTGTCTGAACTCCAACGTTTCAGAACTTCCTCAGTCTTCTGACTGAGGCAGGGGGACAGATATGAACACACATGGCTTCTCCCTTCTGTGGAGACCCTGCTGTAAATTCTAGAAGCAAAATTGCTTTTTCGTTTGAGACCTCTGATATGTTACTACCCAAGCTGCAGTAAAAGAAATACTTAATTAAAAAGAGCTAATTAAGCCATAGACTTGGTAATGTGCTAAGAATTTTGTACACACAATCTCAACGAATCCTCAAAGGAATCTTCAGAAGATAAGTATAATTATTTTCATTACACAGATTAAGAGAATGAGGTTCAGAGAGGCCAAACACTCAGCCAAGTTTGTACACCTAATAAGTGGCAGAGCCAGGATGCAAACTCAAGTGTGTCTGATATCTACTTCCTACTGGCAAATCCGTTCGACATACTTGGTCCTCATGATGTTCTATGGGGGCAGCAAAAGGGGATGTGTGCTGGGTTCATTCTGCAAATGAGAGACCAATGCTCAGAGAGGGCCCCATCTGTTACAAAACCAGCAAGTTGTGGCACCAGCACTTGGACTCATACCTTTGAGCTGCTACCATAGAGCAAATTCTGTAAAACTATAACTATTTTCTCAAAAAACTAAAAAACTAACTACATTTATACTTATCTTCTGAAAACCTCAAAGAAATAAAAATGGAGAGCATAGCAAGTGATAAGAGCAGTTGCAGTAATGATCACAAACTCCAGAGGCACTGTCTAGTCAATGCTTCCCCCTCCTGCCTATCTCATATCCTAATCTATACTTGGCCAGTCTGAGTCTGTGACAGCCTCAGTTAATGGAGATGGTTCACATAAACTAAACCTCTGTCATTTCTTCTGTCTCATCGTGTGCCAGTCTGTAGGGACACGACTGATTTTCCTACTAAATTCTGGTGTTCCTTAATTTCTCTATACCTTCCCATAAAGTGAGTGTTCACTAAAGGATTGCTGAATAAAAGCAGAAGTAATTTTTGTTAAGCTATGTAATAATAGCATTGATTGTGTTCTTAATCTTTAATATAGGTCAGACTTTTTTTTTCTTTTGACGATCCCAAGGGTACAGATGCATATTCATTACATGGACATATTGTATAGTGGTGGATATTGGGTTTCAGGTGGCCCATTCCCCAGATAGTGAATATTGTGCTCTGGTGGCAGTTTCTGAACCTTAGCCTTTCTCCCCCCTGTACCCTTATATGTGTCCCCAGTATCTATTATTTTCATCTTTGTCACTCCCACATATGAGTGAGAACATGCAGTGTTTGGTTTTTCTGTTTCTGAGTCAGTTCACTTAAGGTGATGATCTCCAGCTCCATTCATGTTGCCGCAAAGGACATGATTTCGTTCTATTTTATGGCTGTGTAGTATTCCATGATGCATATATACCACATTTTCTTTAGCCACTGATCAGTTGATGGACATTTAGGTTGATTCCACATCTTTGCAATTGTGCTGCAATGAACATGTGCGTGCAGGTGTCTTTTTTGTATAATGACCTCTGTTCCTTAGAGTGGGGTAAATTAGTACAACCTCTATGGAAATTGGTATGGAGATTTCTCAGAGAACTAACAGTGGATCTACCATTTGGTCCAGCAGTCCTAGGTATCTATCCTAGGTCAGACATTTTCTAAGTACTTCAGGTATGTTAAATAATTTAATCCTAACAACAATTTTATGGTGTATTTACCCAATTTCATAAGCACAAAAAGTCATGTGAAAATCATTTAAGTAGTATACTAAGGTCATATTATAGTAAGGCGAGGTAAGAATTTTAACTCAGGATGTGCAATTTAGAAAAACTAAGATTTCAAACTTATTAGCACTTAGTAATTGTGTTAGGTAGTATTCTTTGTCTATATATGCTTAATAAAAATACTTAAAATGCATTCCAATAGTGTCTTGCTACCACATCAATATGATGGATGAAATACTGCTTTTTTTTTTTTTTTTTTTTAAAGACCTTCAGTTGAGGTTTTCCTTCCAGAATTAAATGGCACTCAATCGTTCAGGGATTATACAAGAAAAACAAAAACAAACAAAAAACACTACTTTGACAGATTCTCTGCTGAGAATCTCCCAACCAAAGCCAGTATCCAATACCACAGTACTTAGTAGATACAGCATGGGCTTTGAAGCAGAGTCTGAGACCCAGCTCTACCCTGGGTCAAGTTTTGGGTCAAGTTCTCCCAAAATAGACCTTAGACCATCATGTGTGTCCCCTTTAGCATGGTGCCAAGGAAAGATGATGCTTTGCCCAGGTTACGTCCAGATGCAACAGCGACAGTCCCCACATATGGAATTCACTCTTCATTAATCATTCTCCATGTACTTGTGCTTCCTTTCGGGGTACTGTCCCCTTCAGATCTCATCACAATCTCACTCGCCCATGGCTTCCAGGATGAGTTTGCCAATAGAAGAGCAATAGCGATGAAGCAAGGAGAGCCGAGTATTTCCATCACACTGCCATGTAGATGAGGCTGTGGTATAGATGGCGGCTCCTCTTCTCCAGTGACCCACTCCTGACCTTCCCTTCTGGTGATGTCTGTGGGGACTGTACCATCTCTTGGTGTCTCTAATCACCCACACCTCTCTGTGAATGGTCCTTTCATTGAACTTTCTTTGTTCTCCCTGCCAAGGACCCAACTAGTACATCTGTCTCTGTCTGAGTACTGTATCTTCACCATGGATTCAACAGGGAGGAGAGCCCAGTATCCCTCTTTCCCAGCCTGCTTCCTTTTCATCTTCCCCACATCCTTTCACTTTCTCCCACATGCCTTGCCTCTGTGATGGATTCAGCCTTATCCCCAACTGCCCTTCTCATGGTTTAGAATAAAGCTCAGCTTCCATTTCCACCTTAATGCACCAATGAGACATTAAGGCACAAACAAACCTTTCCTTTGTCGAAAATGGCTGCTATTAAGACCATAACCATGCGAGGACACCAAAAACAAAAGCAAAAGAACTAGCTCAAGAATCAAATCCAAGTCACATGTCATTTCTGTGGCTGGGAACCACTGTCTTCCCCCATAGCTCTGCTTCATGACTTGGAGTGACAGACATAATTTACCCAAGAAAGAGGAGTAGAATGCCTCTGCTTAATAAATGAACACTATCTGCGCTTCCTGAACTAGAGAGAGAAGGTTCCATGGAGGCCCACTAAGTCCTCTCTCACTTTACAGACACAGATAGGAGTGAGAGAGCAATGTTCTGTAACAAGCGTATGACAGCCTCCAGCATGGCCACCTCCCACCTCCAATTGGTCAGGTAGCCTGAGAAGGGAGAGTGAAGAGTTCAGGTGAAACTAAAGACATAACTCAGTCAGATTACATTAATGCACAGTCAAAAAGGTGAGTGTCCTGACTGATGGAACCACTGTCATCATGGAGTGCTTAGAAGTGGGAGAGAGGCAGAAAGGACCATGAGAAGACTTGGCTCCATGCTTGCTTTGGACATGGGGAGGAGAGTCACATGCTATGGCTTCCAGGAGTCTCAGACAAGGCAGGAACTGCAGTCTCCCCAGAGATGTCAGAATGGATGCAGCCTACAACACCTTGATTGAGCCTCTTGAGCCCCCATTTGGGCTTCTGGCCTTCTAAACTGTGAGGTGATAAATCTGTGTTCACTTGAACTGTTAAGTGTGTGGTTACTTGCCACAGCAGCAAAGGGAAAGGAATACCAACCAGCACCCGATGTCCTGTGTCTTTACTTAGAACTTGAATCCATGGTTGCCTATTGAGTATCTTCTACAGGCCATGCAGAATGGCAGCCCTGGGGATATAACAAGAATCAGACAGATGTAGCTCCTCCCTCTAAGGTCTCATAGTCTGGTGGGGGAAGTCAGAGTTAAATATACATTAATATTAATGTAGGAGGCATGTGCGGTGGCAGACCTGTAATCCTAGTTACTCAGGAGGCTGAAGTGGGAGGATTGTTTGAGGCCAGGAGTTTGAGACCAGCTGGGGCAACACAGAAAGACCCTGGCATCTATAAAATAAAATACAAAAATAAAAAATTAGCTTGGTATAGTGGCTCATGCCTGTAACCTCAGCATTTTGGGAAGCTGAGGCAGGAGAACTGCTTGAGCCTAGGAGTTCAACCCCAGCCTGGGCAACATAGTGAGACTTCTTCTCTACAAACTTTTTTTTAATTAGCTGGGCATGGTGGCACCTGCTTGAAGCCCCAGCTACTCAGGAGGCTGATACAGGAGGATTGCCTTAGCTCAGGAATTCAAGGACGCAGTGAGCTGTGATTGTACCACTGCACTCCAGACTACAGCCTGGGTGACAGAGTCAGACTCTGTTGCTTAAAAAAAAAGTAGGGGAAGCACTACCAGAGGAATTGGGTGTGCTGGGAGTGACCTAGCAGACTGAGTGCATGGCAGGGGTCAGAAGGGTTTCTGAAGGAAGCTCCAAGTTGAAAACTAAAGGTGACCCTGGGGTGTGGGTGGATTGGGAGTTGGGGCATTAGGAACAGACGCAAAAGAGAGAGCACGTCCTGGAAGAAAAATGAAAGCCTTGGGTTCCCCAAAGAGGGCTCTGTGTGGCTGGAGGGAAGGCTGGAGGAAGGGCTCAGGGCACAGCGGGCCATGGAATACAGCGGGGTACAAGCCATGAACCGTGGACTGACTGTGGACCGTGGACCTGGCCCTGTAGGAACAGCCTTTGGTGGTGCCATTCAATGTTAGTAGTAAGATGGTTACCAGGCAAATATTTAATCATTTATATTGTAATTATCTGTATAGTACGAATTAAGTGGCATGTTAGTTGGCAAACAATTCAAGGCTGATGTGGCTAAAGCCAAGCAAGAGGCGGGGAGGAAAGCTCCAGAGGGGCTTGTGGGATAGGCGGAGCCCCATGGGTGGGAGGGGCATCAAGTGAGTGGTGCTGACAGGTGGGCTCCTGAAAAAAGTATTGATGGTGGTCCTTTCCTAAAAGACCCTTAACAGGTGAGTGGGAGTGAGAGGCTCGGGTGTCGCATGGCCATGCAGACCCCACATCTGTGGTTCAAACATGCTCCTACAACAGGTGCAGATGCCAACTGATATAGAACGGGGGCGGGGGAATGTATACTTGTGTTTTCCTTTAATGTGTCTGAGACAAACACCACAAAGTACTAAGATGAAATTCCCACTTCCCACGGAAAAGAACATTTGGAGGAGAACGTCGGCCCCCATGATCATCTGCCCTTTTTCTACAAGACGCTCCTGAAATCACACATCTAGATCTACTGGCCCATCATTTGACTTTAGTTAGAGCACAGTTCTTGAAACTCTTAAGGGAAAGGTGACAGAGGAGGGGAGCAAATATCTTACCAGGTGTCAGTGAATTTGTAGTTTGCAGCATTCCACTACTCCCACCTGGTGGCCCTGAGAAGCTGAGTCACGCTTGAGGTTATCAATTAGGCATGGCACAGCTGTGATTTGAGCCCAGGTTGGTCCCACAACAAATTGTCTATCCTATCTTACCATGTGGGTTTTCAAGCTCTCTCATCGGTGGCAGGGGAGTGAAAACCAATGTCCTTACTGCTTCTAAACAGTATGAGATGGATCAGGCACAACCTAGAAAAGGAAAAATGTGTTGAGCTCCTAGTTCCTGAGCCTCTATGCATATCACACTCTGGGCTCTGAACACCATGGGTGCAAAAGACAGGGCCGAGGCCCCATAGGCCACTGGACAGCAAGGCCCTTAGCCCACAGATGCTGAATATACCTTTATATAAGTAAATGTGTAGCAGAAAAAGAAGTATCTTATTTCTAAACTGGATATTATATATTGCTATTAAACCAATTTCCTCATTGTGAACAAAGTGCTGGTGGTATGGTACAAAGCATGGGAAATGTCCTTGGGAGAACGACTGCACTTCCCATCTCAGTGAGACCACAGAGCTGACACAGTGCTCACCTCCACTACTCTGGAGGGTTCTCTTGCATGGTGAGTCCCCAGCATGTGGGTGTACCTATGTAGAGAGCGTGAATAGTGGGAGGACTTCCGGAGATTTCAGTGACTTTCTAGGGTATAGGTATGTCCACTCCTGCTTTCCCCAATCTCCTGAGCCCCAGGCTGATGGTCTCCACATCTGTGCACTCTGTAGCCTTCCTTGGTGACACTTTCTCTTTTTTTGTTCATGTAAATCTAGGTTGTTACTCTTTAGAGTGTTCTTTGGACCTGACTGACACTTATTCCATGAAAGCAATGATCACATTTAATTGCATTTTTTCTTCAGCAGCTGTGGATGAAGCCCTTCATCTGTGCCAGGCACTGCTACGGGCTCTGTGGAAAGTGGGGTGAGTTAGACATGGCCCTTCGCCTCGGACAACCTCCAAAGTGAGATAAGTAGGTAATGGACAAAATCATTTTTTACCACAAGAAATGACCAGCTTTACTCCTAGAGACGTGTAAGAATTGCATGGGTCCTCATTTGGTTTAGGGCGGGTTCTGGAAATCAGAGCTATGCTGAACATGGCTTCTGTGTTGGGAGACTGGATTTTTGGCCTCTGGGCTCTGTCTCCCATCTCCAGTCCTCCTCCTGCCTGTGAGACTGACAGCATGAACCCCATCGGGACATATGTTCTAGCTTCTGCTTGGTATTAGCCAATGGGAACCTCAGTAACGTAAGAATGGGGAGCCTCACAATGTCTGGGCCTCCCTAAGGGTAGACTTTCTGACATGCCTCCCTTGAGGTCAGTGTCTGCTCCCTCCTCTGTGCACTCCAGCTCAGGGTGGTAACTACTCAGCCACTGTTCCCAGCCCTGGTAGTCGCACCATGCCGGAGTTTTCCCTGTATACACCCGATCATCATGATTGGCTCTTTGTAGCTGACAGCTTCTCAGATGATCTTAATGTGAGTGGTGAGTGTACCTTCTGCTCATGTTGGGACCCTGACTAACATAACACCTTAATTGGATCCCAAGTTTCTATCCTTAATTTACTTTTTCTGCTAACAGGGAAAGGTGAGCACCACACCCTCACACAGACAGAGTTAATGTAGTACTGCCTTAAAGTAAGCACTCTCATAGGTGTAGACCTTATTATATTTGCCAAAATTTAAAATGCATTACCCTTTGATTCAGCAATTGCATGCAAATAATTTACACTGTTACAATATATAACAAGGTACAGAAATCACTAGTTAGATATATTATGATACATCTAGACAACAAAGTGGCATATAGATTCTAAAAAGAGCACAGCAGATCTGTATGTACTAATATTGAAAAGTCCCCAGGATACATTAAGTGAAAAATCCAACGACTCAGTAGTGTTTTATGTACCTGCTTGTGTAAAACAAACACTATGCATATGATTGGGTCTATACATAAAACTTGTTTTTATTAATGTTTTTAGTGTATATAGGAAAAGACATTTTGACAGGGATATTTTGGGGAGAGATACAAGGAAGGGGATGGTTAGTCCTCATTCATTTCACTTTCTGTATCTGTTTTAGTTTTAAAATCCATGTTCTTGAAATGATTGTATTCAGTAAAAAATAGAAACAAATAGAGATGAAATCGCAGTCTCTATTTGCTTAGTCTAATCGAGGAACTCTGATTCCCAGGCAGTAGCCATTCAGAGGAGGTAAGACATCCCCAAAAACAACTCCATAAGAAGCCAAGTTGTACCTTTAACAGTGTCCCTCGTGAAACCCGAGATGGGGGCATTTTCCTGACTAATCTCACATGAAGATCTGTGGAAACTGATTTCAAACAAGAACCACACGTCCCTGACAGCCACCATCGGTCTGTTAACTTCTGCTTGTTTCTTATTATTTTTACAATAGAATTATGACTGAAAGTCCCAAACCATGTAATTGTCAACTAACTTTTGGAAAATGCAAATGGTTTACCAAGAGTTTAAAGGAAGGCCCCTCCTACCCTCTCTGAACTTTGTGGTGGTCTTTGGATGCAAAATGATCCCGTTGGGGCAATCCTCAAAGATAAACCAAAGAAGAAAATAATTGCCTTTTCAGGAAGGGCTTCTCTGTGAACATCAAAGATCTCTGAGAAGGGATCTGTGTAATACTATTTCCTTTTCCCAGAATTTGTCGGCATCCTTCCAAGATTTTTCACTCAAAATTAGGATCTTCCTATATACAGATAGGTCTGCTCTCTGAGCTCAATGGATCAGTCATTTTGTGCAAAGTATATGAATATGCACCTCATACCCTGGGCATTTTCTTACTAGGCCAACACAGTTTCATACCTCTTCTGCCCATGTCTGCCTTTCACATTTAATCAAAGCCAGCCATAGATAGCAGATATACCTGAGAGTACATAAAATGATGGCTGACTACATATAAAACCATCATGAGCTCAGATTTCCTTCTAGAAGAAGTCAAGACCTAAGCTCTGTAGTTTCTAACGCTTTGTTTTCCATTCTACCTGTGTATTGTTACAGTATTCGTCACTATTGTTACATATGTGTGCTATAAAGGGGCTAAACAATCAAGGTGGAAGAAAGAGTTTTACAAATGGTCTTGCCCAATGAACAGGGGATAGTATGCTATTGGTATTGTTTCTGTTAACTCAGAATACTAGTCTTTGCTGTTTTTGAACAATGTGATTAGTTCCTATTTATTAAACTTCAGGCAGGCACTGAACTAAGTACTTTACATGTATTATTGCATTTAAATTTCATGATAAGCTTATGAAATAGAGATTTGTATTCCCATTTTGCAGATGAAAAATTGAGGTTCAGGAATATTATCTGGAATCACACAGCTAGTAAGTGTCAGAGCCAGTGTTCTGACTTCAAAGTTTGTCCTCTCTCCCCAAGGGTGAGACTAATATCATTGAGCTTTAATTGACCAAAGTGACCACTTTTTAAAAAATCTCCAGAGAAAGTAAATTACTATAAAGTTCCATCAACTCATGTGTGACCAAAATGTACCAGCAGTTTAAAAGACCATCGCTGAAGAGCAATGTTAGAAAGTACCGATATCTTCAGTTCCTGGGCATCCAACCCCCATCTGCAGCTTGAAAAGACCCTCTGTGTTTTTTCCTTCCAAATCTTGACTGAGAAGGGCTTTCATTCTACCATATTTGGGCATCATAACCACAGGGTGAAAGAGAGATGACAAACTTCAAGAGAACATATCACAAAAAGCCCTTTTCTGAATTGTTTTAAGACACAGGCAATAGCCAGGAAGACCTTTGTTTATGGGAGAATAAGATGTTCCTTCTCAGAGAAACTGTGGGTGGGGGGTGGCGGGGATAATCCAAACAATTCTTTAGGCAGAGGATAAACCCAGAGCCTGTGGAGCTTGGAAAGGGCCTGTTGTAAATGTGTGAATCCTACCAGTGGCCACATTGATTGGGTGACCGTCTGTCCTTCTTTGGTGATGCATCTGTCCTCACAGCACACTTACAGATCCATCACCACATCCCGTTGCATTCAGAGGATGAACACTTGCTATGTACAGTCAAACCCACAGGATATCAAAGCTAAAAGGGGCTGCCAAAGTCTTCAACTTCTTCAATTATTCCTGCTCTAGCAATCATCCCTCAACTCATTTTACAGATGAGGAAGGGTGTTAGGACTATGGACTTGCCAGTACATTGCTAAGTTAGAGCTCTACACCAGCTGCCTGGATTCCCAACACTCTACTCTTTCCACAAAACAGGAAGGCCTCATATTGAATCCTGGTTAACCTCTTAAAATTGGGTGATCAAACTCTCCAATCCTCAATTTTCCCATGTGTAAAATTGGGAGAATAATGGTATTTACCTTATAGGTTTGCTGTGCGGCTTAAATGCTGTCCATGAAAAGCTTAGTATGATGCTTGCTACACAGTAAGAGCCAACTTAATCTTCATTATTATTATTGTTGTTATTGTTAATGTAATACTTTCCAAATCAAGCTGTCATTCTCAAAGATGTGACATAAGTTACACTTCCCTCTATGACTACTCAATTTTCATTGTAAGTAGAATTAAGTACAAGTAAAACTTGATAGAAATCTATTCATAACTCCTCCTCCTATTTATCCTGATTCTGAACTAACTGTTGAATTTTGTATGATCTGCGATCCCAAGGGTGGCTTCCCCTCTGTCCAGCATCATACTGCTCTCATTTCCATCATCTTATTGCCATGAATTCTGCACACGCCTATCTTCACATTGTATCGTGAATTTCTAACTTGCCTCTTCACTCCCCTAATTTGAATTTTCTTGGGCAGAGGGCTGCTATATTCCTCTTCTTGGCACCTCCATGTCTATCCTAGCACCTGAGGATAGTGTGTACTCAGCAGATTTGTTTTAACAAATGGAAATCTTTCAGACTTCTGGGATAGGTCATCATTCACCACCACATGATATTTCATTTGTTCTAAATATTTCAGAGATGGAACTTTGGCAGAAACCCCATGGACCTCGGTGAAGGAATGTGTTCTTATAACCATAAAACAGGGTGTGTACAACCACAGCTCCAGAGAACTTTCATCTGGCTTGGAATATGATGTAACACTGGCACCACACTGCATCTTTTCTTCCAAAGAATATGCTGGACCTTTAGATATGGTTTCAACCTGGGATGATTTGAGCCCAACAGGGTGTGATCATCTTTGATAACTTCCATCCCTCAATCCCAGAGTCATCAGCAGAATTTTGAAACCTTCATATAAAACACAGAATAGAGAATTATAAGTACTTTTCCATATAATAACTCAGAATTGTAGGTGAGGAGTTGGGCAGTAAGTGTCTTTAATATGAAATATGACTAATTTCACAAATATGCCTTCCAATGTTCATAGCTTTATGGAAAACTGTATAGGATGAGACCAAATTTCCTCAAAATTATTCAAGACTATAATATAATAACAAGCAGTTTATGTGCCAAGTGTTATTCTAACCTCATTACATACACTGACTTATTTAATCCTCCCAGCAATCTCAGCGAGGTGACTACTGTGACCACCCCATCTTAGTGATGGATACTGAGGCACACAGGATAAGTAGCCTGTTTGTATTCACCCAGTGAGTCAGTAGTAGAACCAGGATTCAAACGCCACAGCAAATCACCGTAAAGTATGAACACGCTTTTATACTGTGCCCTGCAGTATATGATTTTAAAAAATAGAAACATTTAAATTCATTATAAATATTGAATTATTAATATACACTATTAACTGTTGAAAACTATCTGTGCTTTAAAAATACACTTTTATTGCAATGAAAACATGATGCCCAATAATTGTATACCTGATATTTCTAAACGTCTTGTTACAAATGATGACCATAGTTAAGACATTTCCATAGAATCCAAGCCAGTGTCTTTGCCCTTTCACACCTGTCATGACCCATAGTCTGTGACAAGGATGGAGCTATGTGGCTCTAAGTAACCCATCATCTACATGGTATTTGGGTCCAATGGGAAGAGGACACAGGAGGATAAAAGGGATATTCTCCAATTTTAGCAAACTATATGTGTAGCTGAGGAAGCAACTTTAGAATTCCCTCAGACAAAATGACAGCATGCTTCCTGGTCACCCCTACTGCCAACTATGGATTTATATAGGTTCGTTTAGAGCTGAAGGGACCACAAAGATTTCCTAACAACCAACAAGAGCATGGAGAATGCTTAGAGTAGTGGAAACCAAACTACTCTCTTAGTCACTCTTTATCCTTGGCTTCAAGTCACTCTAGCTAGGTGAAAAGTTCCTTGGAACTAGAGAATATGTCCATATTTCTTTCCTATTGTCCTCTGGACAGGAGTAATCCAAAGCATAGTTTGGACCCAGTGAGTGGACTTGAATCAGACACTCACTTTTGTGAGGTAGAACTTCTCCATCTAAAAGTGAGAATATTGGACAAGATGACATCTACATATTTCTCTACAAGTAGAGAGAGAGAGAGAGAGAGAGAGAGAGAGAGAGAGAGAGAGAGATCACATAGTCCTTATAGTCCTTATTATCATAATAGTTTTGGTACTGACCCCTTATCATCATAAAAGCATAAGACCCTTGCCTGGAAAGACAGAAAATTGGAAAACAGATTCAGAGGCTGAAGACTCAGTTGTCTAGATTGCTGATAGGGTCCCAGATGACTTTTCTGGCTTTAATTTTTGCTATTTTAAAATCCGATCTCCACACAGAAAAAGTCAGAATGGTCTTTGCAAAATGAAAATTTGATGATGTATCTCCCCGACTGTGTTGCCTCTCCCACCAAACCTACACACCACCCATCCAAAGACTGAATACAGACCAGTGAACCCTCTGGGAACTCTGCTCTGGCCCTATACCTGCCCTTCCTGAGTCCCACAAGAAGCAGCTAAACACCTGCTACATGCTGCCACAGCACTTGACCTTCCTTGTGAGTGGCCTTTGCACACTATGAGGGCATGGTACCATGGCAGTCTCCCTTGACATGGCTAACAATTTGGGGAGGGCTGGATCCTTGTTCACCTCTGTTTATTTGAATTGCTAGCACCCAGCATGGTTGACATCTTGTAGATGCTCAACAAGTAATTGTTGGATGGTAGGATGGATGAATGAACAAAAGAATACCATTAGTTACTAGTTACCACCATAAACTAGTCATTGTGATTTTATTCCTGTCAGCAAGACAGAGTCAGGCTTACCTACTTGAGATGATGTGAGCAAGCAGCGCTAACCTATGAAAGAGCTTTCACTTAGACTGCAAAGGATTGTATTTTAGAACAGAGATAACTCCTTATGGTTCTGTGTCTTTTACACTTGACATTTCACTTTTTCCAAAAGTCTATCCTTTACACTCCTGTACCATTTCAATATGATATATGATATGCATCAACCCTTTCCTTAGCCATTTATCTAGCAGTTATTCATCTAATATGCCAGGCATCAAGAAACAAAGAGGTATGAGACAAGGGCCCTTCTCCCGAGGACCTTGTACCCAACGGGGGAGACAGGCAGAAGAACACAGCAAGACTCATCCACTAAGCACTAGCACACTAGAGTGCCCTTTGTGCATTTTGAATGCATCCTCTCACTAATCTTGACACAGTCCCTTCAAGGTAAGTTGAAAAAATGAAGGGTGTGATAAGTCCAAGGCTACTACACTAATATGAGCTGGCTTACGATTTAAACCCAGAACTGTCCCATTCCAGAGTTCAACCAATCATGTTATAACACAGGACATTAAGTACTTTCATCAAGGTCTGAACAGAGGGGCAGTTGACATAGAGGAGACAGAGAACAATTTTTCTACAGGCCAAGAAACAAGCGTCTGAGTGTGTGAGTACTCTCATGTGTAGGAGTCAGAGAAGGCTTTGGAGAAGATGTTTTAGCTATGGAGAGAAGTTAAACTCACAAAACAACAGTCAAGGTCCAGAGCCATGCAAGAGCTGGGAAAGGTGAGTTCAAAGTAATGAGATGTTGCTGGAGAGCTGGCTACATGTAGGGCAGTGCAAAAGACAAAGTGGCTGGCCTTCTGCTAGGACACAAGAATCAGCAATGGAATTCAAGGAGGAAACTGATGGTTGGATTTGAATTTGTGTAAAGATCACTAGCTGTTTACAAAGGATCATTTGGAAGGGAGAAAAGTAAATAAACACAGTCCAGACAACAACATCAAGAATCTGAACTACGGAAGTATCATTGAGACTAGAGAAGTAGCCATTAACAAGACAGCTATTTAAAAGGAAGAATCAACAGAATGTACAGTTGAATGCATAAGTCTAGGGTGAGTCCAAGGTTAGAGCTTGGCAGTCCATTGAATTGAACTCCATGGAGCCAGTTTAAGTTTGCAACTGTCTTTAGTGGCTAAAGAATGAAAGATTCACTGATTTTGCTGGGTACTTACTATGTGCCAGATATTGTTTTAAAGAACCACAATGTGGTATATATGAGGAGGGACTCCCCCAAATGGAATTTATTTATTAAAAATTATGTATTTATTCTTTTTTTTTTATTGAGTTGGAGTCTCACTCTGTCGCCCAGACTGGAGTGCAGTGGCCGTTCCCGGCTACCGCAGCCTCGACTGGCTCGGCTCCAGCGATCCTTCCGTCTCAGCCTTCCGAGTAGCTGGAACTACAGGCGCGCACTACCACATCCGGGTAATTTTTTGATTTATTGTAGAGATGAGGTCTCACCAAGTTGCCCAGACGGGTCTCGAAAAGTTCGGTCACCTTCAAAGTACTCTCCAGCTGATGCACTGCAGTGATGGAGATGCTTTTTCCACTGCTTAAAACAGTTTTTGAACTCATCAAACCTGATGCCTTTTAGTGTCTCTGCTGTTTTTGTTTCACCTCTTCTACATTAGCAAAAATATTTCGTTTTGAGAATTTTTTTCCATCCGGGAAAACAACAACAGCAAAACTTGCTCAGGGCAAGATCAGGTGATTAGGGAAGATAGGGCAGGGTGTTCATGCCATTTTTAGTCAAAAGCTGCTGAATACTCAGTGCCATGTGGGCAGGTGCGTCGTCATGGTGGAAGAACCAGTCACAATTTGTCACAATTCAGAATGTTTCTTCTGCAACGCAACCTCTCATAACAACACTAGCTGGTACACTGGTGGGTTCCTAGAACACTAACATAGCAGGGAAGCCTGTACTATAGGGACCCACCCTCCAAAAGATCATTAGAGTTTTTTGTGTCCTCTTCATACTGTCACTGTTCCTGTTTTATAGCTGTGGAAAGTGAAGCACAGAAAGACCACATAATTTTTCCTGGAGGTAGGACTTCTATCCCAAGATAGTAGAAGCTGTGAAGCTCTGTCCTGCCTCCTTTAGGGCCATGACAAATGTCCCAGTGGTTGGCAGTGCTGTTGCCTGAAGCCTCAGCTCTCAGCTTCCTTCAGAGAGAAGAGTCACTTGTCCACAGTCAGGCCACTCTTCTCCAGAGCTGCCTACAGTCATAGATGGACAGGTGTGAGGCCGCAAAGGCCTGGCCTCCTACTCAGCTTTGGATACCCTGAAAGCCTATTCCAGTGGCAGCCATCCCTGTGAGGCTTTGTTGAAGATGCACACAGCCAACTTCCCTTTGTGGCCAAACCTGCTTCCGTCTCTATCCTCACAGGTGTTGATCTTAACAGCACTCCCTAATGAGCATCCTACAAGCTAATCTCCATTTCAGAGTTTGCTCTCCAAGAGCCCCATCCTTAGCAACCACCAAGTGGCAGAGCTGGTATTTAAATTGAGGATTGGTTGTAATAGCCATGTTTTTAAACACTTTTCTATGCAACTTTCCCAATTCAAAGACCCTGGGGTAATTACCAAAACTGCAACAATTACTCATAGGTGAACAAATTGTGACTTCTGCATTTCATATTAGTTCATAATACAGAGTAGTCATTCCATAAAAATATATTTAACATTGGAAGGAGAGAACTGGGGAAAATGTCGAAACAGGTACTGCCAAAGTCAAGGGAGAAGAAAGTTCAAGAAGCAGAATCTAGTCAATCACATCAAGTATTAAACAAAGACTAAATGGAATAAAGAAGTTCTGTGACTTTGGTGACAGAAAGTTATGAATGACCCAAGGAAGCTGGTGACATGACACGGGGTAGGCAGAGACGAGGAGTGATTGAGTGACGTAGTGATAGGCCTGGCCTTTCAGAGAGCTGGCGTGGGGCCGTGATGTCTTTTCACCTGGCCCATTGTCCAGGCTGACTTGGACTCTACCTGCTGCACATGCACAGGGGGCTTGGAGCACTATGGTTTTCACTTAGTCACAAGCAAGTATCTGACCTGTCTACATACTATCTCTGCTTTCTCAAGAGCTGGAGTTCCCGAGAGGGTATTCTCACATCCCGCCCTGTGATATGGTCACTCTGTGCCCAGTGTCGGCGCTGTCCAATTCTTGGAGACCAGAGTTCTTCCTACGGTGTCCTGGTCGTCACCCTAGGAAGGACACCAGAAACTGCTCCAGGTAAGAAGTTCCTGAATGAGGCCATGGGGTGGGTGGCCCAAGGGACCGACCACACAGAGTGCTTCCCACAAGCCCCAGAACATGAAGCCACTTCTGGAATCCTGGTCTCCTCTGCTTGTTTATTCTTGGTGAGTGTAGCACCAAGCATTATGTAATGGGGCAATGGCAGCTGCAGCTTCAGAAAATCTCTGTGGCATCTGAGAGCAAACGTTGAAGCCCAGGACATTTCAGATTTTCTACTCCAAGGACTAAAAACTGCCAGGTTCTCAGTATCTCTTTCCCTCCACTTAGCTCTGGGAAGCAAAGACCAAATGCATGCAAATCAGTCCCAGCATTCTAGAAGAAAAGAACTCTGTAGACTTGACCTGGAGCCAGACTCTGAAAAATGGTACTGTGTAGATGTAACTATGTGTTGCTGGCATTGAGTGAGTATTCTTATAGAAAGCAGGATCTTTGTGTTAGTTTTGACAATCTGTGTCCTCCCTATCTCACTGTAGCTGGGTGGAGGGAACTACAGGCCCTTGCCCATACCTCTTCTTATAAAAAGAGTCATGTAGGAATTCCAGTGGAAAAGTCCCAAAACCTCCTTCAAGTTCCTTTTAGAACCATTATAGTAGGTGGAACTTTTATTCTGCAAGACTTAGAAGCAAGGAACTTCCTGTTATTCTCTTTCTGCAAGAAGACCTCCACGTTTCTAGCAAAAGTGAAAAAACATATTGAGTCTTAGCTATGACATCTCTTCCTCAGTGTTGTGTAGGAAGCACAGAGGTTTCACCCAAACATTCACTGAAGGGCCCTCTTCAGTGTGTGTGCGTGCATGTCTATATATGCAAGTGTGTGCATGCATGTGTATGCATGCTAGTGTGTATGTGTGCATGTGTGTTGGGAAATGATTCAATCATGAGGGCTGGGTCTTGGCAATCGGTGTCCAGCATCCCAAGATGACCCATGAACCCATCTCCATCTAAGGTCACACACAGAATTGAAGCTCTGCAAGGGACCCCGCCATAAGAAAACTACTAAAATCTTTTCTGCTCCAGTCACCAAGGAAAATTTAAAAATAATTTTTTAATAATTAGTTCCCATTTTATTCCACTTCTGCTTTTCCTGTTCCTTATCTTTCTTCATAAAAGGCAAGACCAAAAGTCCCAAAGAATATTTTATAAACCGGTTAGAAACAACTTCTAGGTACCCATCAACTTTGTCTCTTGTCAAGAGCATATTGTCACCCCTTCCCAGCCAGCAGCATGGAAACACAAGGGCTAGATACTTTTTGAAATGAAGACTGAACAAATACACACAATGCAAATTTAACATCTAAACTATACTAAAGACTCCTTACTTCCAAGCCTTATCACATGGGCACACAAACATGTTTCTGCCAGATGAAACCATCTCGAAGGAATATCTGTCCACATGAGGTGTTGATATGTGTACCTTGCTGGACAGAGACAACAGGGGTACAGGACCATAGTGCTCCCTCCAAACCAAACAACAGCGGGAAAAAAACCTGCCTCTGCCTATTGAAAATCTGTTCCTCTGTTTTCGAGGGATGGGCTGTGGTTGTCATTTTCACAGAATGTGCTGACATCAAACAATTTGATTGAAGAATAAATATGGAGTGAAATGTTGCTTTTGGCTGAAATGCTAATGATCAAGATATAAATCTAACAGAAAGGACAACATTGCTCTGTTTCACTGTTATTCAGTCTTTTACAATAACTAAAATTTCCACCCTTTCAAGAAAGCACAGAGTGAGAACAAAGATGAAGAGTTAATGGGTTAATGTGTTTAGAAACTAGAGGTTAAAGTAAGTCTTTGGAACTAAGTTTTAGTTCTGTTGATTTCATTTCTCTTTCTCTATCTGGGCCCCTGCCACACCCCTATCTTTTTTTTTCCATTTAAAACATTCAGGATGCCAAGTTCTGTGCTGCTTTCTGAAGTTTCTCTTGAAATCACCATCTGCATCAGGGATCTCATGCTCTTATTCATTCTACACATGGGATACATAAGGGACACAAATAGACATAAATCCTCGCATTCTTAAAATTTATATTGGGAGCATGACTGGAAGCTATAATAAAAAACAAGCATAATAAATACATATGGAATATGACACAGTGATAAGAGTTACAGAAAAGTAGATCAGGGTGGGTGACCTACCTTGTTAAGCAGAGCGTTCAACTTCACTGAGGAGGTGACATCTAAGCTAAGGCTGGAAGCAAGCGAGACACAAGCCATGTATATCCAAGTAGAGCCTGGCCGATGGCAGCACTACCAGCAGAGTCGATGCCGATGCAAGGGCCTCTGGAGAAGGCACCTGTCAAGGAGAAGGCCCAAGGGGCCAACACGAGCCAGGAAAGGATCAATGAAAACAATGTCAGAAACGATGTCAGAGATACGGGAGAGGCAGATGTGAAGGGCCTCATGGGCCTCTTTAAGATTTGGCATTTGCTTTGAGTGAGATGGTGGCCATTGAGGGGCTTATAACAGGAGCATGACATGACCTGACATTTATTTATTTATCTATTTATTTATTTATTCTGAGTTGGGATCTTACTCTGTTGCCCAGGTTGGAGTGTAACCTCCACTTCAGTCTCCCAAGTAGTTAGGACTACAGGTGTTCACCACCATACTTTGTTTTTGCTTTTTTGTTTTTGTTTTGTAGAGACATCTCATTGTATTGCCCAGGCTGGTCTTGAATTCCTGCCCTCAGGCAATCCTCCTGCCTTGATCTCCCAAAGTGCTGGGATTACAGGCATGAGCCACTCCACCTGGCCCTGACTTACATTTTAACAGAATCCCTCTGACTATTGAGCAGAGAGCACATGGAGGAGGCAGCTAGGGTGAGAGGATGAGTTAGGAGGCTCTGAGGCCACCCAGGTGACAGGTGATAGTCTTCATGAAAGGGCAGTAGAGGAGGGGGAAGCAGTGGTCTCTGGGCCACTTTCTAGATCTATTCTGAAGAAAGAGTCAATGGAATTTCCTGAGAGACTGGAGTGGGTATGAGAAAACGGCTGGACTTCCCCAGTGTCACAAGCCATGAACGATGAACTCTTTCTCTGTATCCTCCTTACTGGGGTGGTTTCTTCTGCTTGATATTGAGGTAATTTTTACATAATACCGACATACATTTCACCCACCTTTTAAATGATCTTGCTACTTCATTCACCACAGATTTGTCGGGGAAAAAAAATGTGTAAGAGGCACAGACACTTGACTCTGGGCGTGGCCAGTTTCTCTGAGGAAGGGTGCCCAGTCTCTGTTTTCATTTGCTTTCGTTAAACAAACTGGCCAGTGTTTAAACTGTCACAGAACAAACAGAATCCAGACTTGTCTCATATTTTATGTATCTGGTTTTATATACTTTTGACGGTTCCGTCACAGTCCTGACAGTTACAGCTTTTATTTTTTCCTCTAAAATATCAAGATATTCTACATGGATACTGCTGGGAGAGAAGTGAGAGGCATCTTGTCACTAGAGCAAGAGAATCACTGGAGGAAAGGATGCCAACCATGAACAGTCTTGCCAATTTTTGTCCCAGAGCCAGATTTAGGGTAATAATGTTACCTAACATGTACGGAGATGGAGTCTCCATGGACCGAACTGTTCCATGTACATCAAACTGCAACCTCCTCACAGAAGGCCCATGGGTTATGTCGTTGGTTGTGTTGTACACAGGGGCATGTTGTTTCGAGGAGGTTCGTTGATTTCCCCCACATCACGGATCAAGAACAGGGCCAGCTCAAACTGGCTTCAGAGTTGGATTCTAGTCATATTTTAGTGGAAGAGCCAGATTTGTTCCTTCCTATTACAGCTGATGATCTAGAAAAAGACAGTGGACCACAAATGAGCATGGCTCTATTTAACAGTGCTGTCAAGGATTTATCCTCCCAAGAACAAAAGGTGGTGTTGCTCAACCAGTGTGACGGACTCTAAGGCCTGAGCCCAAGACGCATCATCCAGGAGGAGACACTGCCTGTCCCACTTCCTTCCCGAAGACAGCATCCCACCAGCCCCTACTGCTCTAATTGCTGAAGGCATGCATTCCCTGCCTCTATACTGCATGACAGAGCCCCTGTCTCGGGTCTAGTGGCTGCCATAGCCCCTCTGCAGGGCGTGAGGTTCCAAGATGAATACAAGGAGCTGCCAACGAAGCCTGCAGTGCTCTGCTGCCCTTTAAGAAATGCGAAGTCGTGTTGGCATAAATTTGGAAATTATCTGATGCGTGTCTTTTTCACACGCTAGGAGGATAAAAAGTCACCATCTGCCTTCCACAGGGGGCTAACACCATGGACTTAAACAGAGGCAACTTCTAAAGTAGGGATATCAGAGGCATACAATCTCCTCTCTCAAAGTGTATTTGTTTTCCAATCTATGTTGAAGGCTTGATCCTTGGAGTGTGGTGCACTTGTTCACCATGGAGTATGCTGGGGAACCGTGATGGGTGTAAATCTCTGTATTCCACAGACCACCTGCCATGTCCAGGTGGTGAGTGGTGAGCGAGTTCTGCCTGTTTGATCCATGATGAAAGAAGCAGCATCAGAGAAGAAAAAGCATCACAGCCTGAGGTTCATATGCATTCCTCATGATTCCAACATAAACATGCACAAAATCCATTTTAGACATATTTAAATACAGCATAATAAGAAGGAGATTATTTTCTTGAGAATAACTAGGTACTTTTTAAATAATCAAATTTATTTTAGCACACTTTTAGGAACTGACTGAAGACTGGCAAGCATTTAGCCTTCAGAACATTTTAGGAGGCTTAAAATGAAAAAGTGAGTGAGTGGAGCCTTCTCCATCACACTGATATGTGTGCCCATGATGCCACTAGGTAAACACAGAAATCATTTGCTCACTTAGCTTCTTCTTATCTTTTCTTGGTTGAACACATCTTCGGGGTCCTATGTTCATCCATAGCTGCAGAGATTCTACTAAGCCTGACTCTTAAACATAACCTGTGAATTTCACACCTGATATTTAGCAACCTCAGTATTGGGTGTTTGTGTATATCTCTTAGGCAACTGCGGTTACAAAGCAAACCTGGAAACCATGTTACTAGTCTTTGGAAAAGTTAAAAACTTCCAAAATGTTTATTTGAATAAGGAATATTTTATTGACGTATTCGAAGCACCTAAAGCAGTGCCTAGTGCACAGTTGGGCTCACAATAAATATTTATTAAATGTTGGTTAAATGAAACGATGTTCTATTTTTTTCACCACCATCTCCATCATTTCAGCAAGTGTGAGTGACTCTCCTGCACTAAGCACTATGCTGGACCCCAGGAAAAGCAGGATGAGGCAGAGGAAACAGAGACCCTGTTACAACCGAGAGTTGCTAGGAGCCTGGTGGGGCAGGAAGAAAGGAGGGAGGGCAGGATGGGCTGTGCAGGAGCCTGTGTGACCACAGAGAAGTGACTCCCTGCCCAGGGAAACCAGACAGGCAAGTGGGCACAGGGTGATGACCTGGACCTCATGAGAGGTGTTTTGAGGAAGAAAGGGAACCTCCCAGAATCAATGATAAATCTGATCACTTTTTTTTTTTGAAAAGTCAGTCCTTCTCGCTTTTCAAGCAGTCAGGTGACATTACACTGAAATGTTAACCAGGCTGTTTGGCTATATTGTTTGTCTGTTTGTTGGGATAGGCCTGGAAGTAAACAGAGCTTCCCAAGTGTCAGACACTGCTGGATGCCAGTCACACGTCAGCATGCGGGATGCACAGTCCTTGTCTGGGAGCTCACGTGCTGGGGAGGGGACATATGTTAAAATTCTGATGACAGACAGATCTGGCTGAGTAGGGGTGGAGAAGGCACAGCAGGACATTTGTGTGTCCCTGAGCATAGGGCAGAAGAGTCAACCCCTCTGTGGGCAGAAGACCCTGCACAGGGAAGGACTCTGGCAGGACTTGGCAGGTGGCTATAGACAATCAGGTAAAGAGGGAAGCAGGGTGGGGGCAGGAAAGGAAGATAGGACTTCCAGGAAGAGGGAGGAGCCTTGTGAAACTGCCCACTCCCACGGGCTGCAAAGACAGGCTTCTTGGGCGTCTTCAAAATGACCGGCTTCAAGAGCACATGAAAAACAGGCTTTCCTGTCACTCTCCCCCCATCCTCCCGGTCCCTCCCCACACCGGTCCTGGCAGGCCGCAGGGAACACGGGCCCTTGGCTTTCCGGTATCCTCCTCCCACTGACCTGGAGCTGTAAGCCACAGGTTTCTTGGAACCGCAAATATTGTTTGAACTCAGGCTAAAACTGGAGATGTGTTTTGAGTCACTCATGCGAGCATATTTATACCATCTGTTTATGACACCCATAGGTGGACACTATGATTCATTACACATACGACATGCTAAACATAGACCCTGGAAAATCCTGGGCCCTGGGCACTGCTGGGTGCTGGTGAGTGTGCATGGTGAGGGCAATGGACACATTCTCATGGAGTTTTACAGCTTTAAATGAGTCCTTATCTTGACAGGAGGTATTTTTCCAGCAGCTTTGAGTGGATGAGGATGGGGGTAGAAGGAGAAGGGTGACAAGAGGTTTAGTCCTGTGACCAGTTACAGAAGGTCTCTTGGGGTGTGCTCGTGTGTGTGTGTGTGTGTGTGTGTTTGTGTGTGTGTGTGTGTGTTCATACATGTTAAATAATCAGAAAATATTTGCTAACTATGGGGGCAGAAACACATCATCTCCATGTGAAAAGGAAAGATTTGGTTCTAAGGCAATTACTTTGTTATCTTCATTAATGCTTTTACATGGTTTGGAATTTATTGTATTATTTTCTTCATATGCAAGTAATTCCTTACATTTAAAAAAACACATAAAGTCTTTTGATCACAATACGTATAGATTTACCTAAAATTTAAGCCACAAGACATATCCATTCTCTTGTTTTCAGAAACCATTCCCCTATTTATAAATCAGCAATACTGAGCATATCACCCTATTTTGTATATTTAAGATAAATGTGCAAGCTTTTAACAGCCGCATAACTAGAAATGGCATTTAAAGTAGTTCCAATTGGCAAGCATCTCAAAGTCATGCTGTGTGATGGGGACCTTTCCCCTTGGGGTAGTAGAAACATCCAAAGGAGTCAAGGAAGAAAGAACTCACTGCTGTATTCAATTAGTCGAGGAACTATCAGAGTAAATAAGGCAGTACCTTTAAGAACACACAAAAAGGAGGCAGTGAAGTAGAACAGATTAAAAGAAAAAGGAGAAGTCTGTTTTAGCTACCAAGTGACCCCAAGGTGAGAATAATTTATTCTTCGGGACACTTTTAGTGAAGTTCTCCCCATACAACGGCTGAGGGGAAACATTTGCTTTTCATGTCTGTGGGGAACTGATGAGGTTTGCAGGAAATGCAGGCAGAGTTTAATTTCAAACAAAGTACAGTAGGTCAGCTGTGGGGAGCAACTTTAGACATCTTTGTCCCTGCTAGAATACTAATGGCTCCGAAGCATCCCCGTGGCCATGAGGTGAGCCGTGTACATTCTAGGCCTAAGATACAGCTCAAAGGAAAAGCCCCGGGCTCCATGCCCAACTGTCCTTCCTCAGGATGTCTGCCGTGTGTTACAGGCTGGGCTTGGTATGGCTGGAGTCATGGGAGGTGAAAGTACTTACTAAGACAGTTATGAATAGATTTATTAAAGGGAAGATACATAGTGGGGGCACAACAGGCCACACAGCAGAGAAAGTGCCTGCTGTCTGCCAAGAGGCAGGGGCTACATAGAGGTATTTATAAGACTATCAGGGGTCCAGTGTGGGCCACAAATTGTCTTGGGACATCGACAAAAGGAAATTTCTAGAGGTTTGTGAAGTGGCTGATAGACAGTAGCATTTTGTTTCTTTAAGATAAGATTTGTTTTTGTTTTGTTTTTTTTTAGTTGGAGTCTTGTTTTACCGTGTAACCAGCAGTGAATGGCTAACTGCTTTTTGTTTACTGGCAACTAACAGCAAATGTTTTATAGCTGGCTAACCGGCTTTTAAACTTTTTGCTGTTATTGGTTAGTCTCTTTGTAACATTTGTAAAATCTCATCCTGAGAGTTCCTTCCTCGATTTA
>CAUYQG010081203.1:0-28006 GCA_963574415.1 Tarsius wallacei | reverse complement strand
CCAGTACATCCTATGCAATCAAAAAAGTTAGCTGGGCTCGATGTCTCAGCCTGTAATCCCTTGTTTTGGGAGGCTGAAGGGAGTGGATTGCCTGAGCCCGCGGGTTCGAGACCTGCCTAGGCAACTTGGCGAGACCTCATCTCTACAATAAATCAAAAAATTAGCCGGGCATGGTAGCACACGCCTGTAGTTCCAGCTATTCGGAAGGCTGAGGTGGAAGGATCGCCGGAGCCCAGTAGGTCGAGGCTGCGGTGGCCGGGAGCGGCCACTGCACTCCAGTCTGGGTGACAGAGTGAGACTCCAACTCAAAAAAAAAAAAAAAAGTTGATTCAAGTTTTCAGCCAACAATGTCAGCTGGGAAATTTTTATTGTGTTCCAGTATTTTTCAAGTTAATCATGATAATAGCTAACACTTTCATAACACTTAATGAGTACCAGGTGCTGTTTTGAGATATTGATGTATAGCAATTCAAGAGCTGTGTAGTGCTATTATTTCTTGTTTCTTAGATTGAGAAAGTCACAAAGAGATTAATTACCTTTTCCAGAATCATAAAGCACATGAAGGTTTGAGGTGCCATTTGAACTTAGACAGTCTGGCCCCAGCATGACTGTCCCTAAGTATAGAAGCCACCCTCCTTCTAACATATTTATCTTGCTGTCTTTATTCCCCTTCACAAATCTTTTGCTGTGTTGAAAATAGAGCTATGAGGAATCAAGCTAACTGGTGGGTTTCTCTGAAATAATTAATAAGCTGGGTTTTCCAGACATGTTGACAAGTATATATTAATATGACTAAGCAATATGACTAATTAATATCTGACGAATAAATATCTTATGAAAATAAATTTGATTACTACAAAAATTAAGACACATACAAAGGAATATAATCTCAGGTTCCCACATTTATTTTTATGTTTCTGTAATCATTTTTATTATTTATGTTTTTATTTACTTATTAAAATTTATTATTTTTTTTTATTGAGTCGGGGTCTCAATCTGTCACCCAGGCTGGAGTGCAGTGACATGATCGTGGCTCATCGCAGTCTCAAACTCCTGGGCTGAAGCAATTCTCCCAATTCAGCCTTCCTCGTAGCTTAATTTTTCTGATTTATTTTTTATTTTTTGGTAGAGACAAAGTCTCACAATGTTGCACAGGCTGGTCTCAAACTCCTGGGTGCAAGCAATCCTCAACCTCCCAAACACGTCACCACACCTGGCCTAAGTATTTTATAAATAGAAAACATGCACTCTATGCACGTCTGCCACTAAAATCTTGTCTAATCAGACAAAAAGTTGCCTTCCAATTCGATGCCTGCACTATTAATATTTGCTAATAGAGTTTGCTATTATGACCTGTAAAAGAGCTGTTGTGAACAAACAAATATAGTGTGGAAGAAATTACTCTGGAGAAAATAACCAGGATACGTTCACAGTGGGCTGTCCTAGGAAGCTGAAGAGGAGTCAGGTCTCTCCCTCATCTCTCAGAGTTGGCTTTGGCATGCTTGAAGTGTGCTCTGTTTTGGCCAAAGGAGGTCTGAGGAGGCAAGCAGAGAGAATAACTACCTCTGCACAGCATCCAGTTTCTTGAGCTACAGTGGAGTCTTTTAGAAGCAAGTTCTCATGGTCAGAAAACAAGGACGCTATTTCATAAGAAATTTCTGAGAGCTTGGTCTTGAACAGATTGGCTTGGTGCCCAGATTGCAAAGAGCTGATTAAGTTAGGGCCCGGCCTACTCATGACAATTCAACTTAAAATTAAGATGTTTCCTGGAACTGTGAGAATAGGAGACTTTCAGAGATGTCTGGGTGGTGCACCTTTCGACTTGACATTGAGGTTCACACTCTGATCATACTCTGTAGTGATGATGATGCTAGGGTGTCACTTCCAGGACATCAGACGCCAACAATGAGGAATTCAGCACAGGAGAGGAAAGCGTCATGGGTGATGCAAAGCACGTGTTTTACAGACTCACAGTCATGTTTGAGGACTGGTAAGGCACATGCTGTTCTGGCTAACCCAGCGTGAAGTCTCATTTTCCTCTCCTGTAGCACAGCTTTGATTTTTGGAGTCATGTTGCTATCCAGAATAAAAGTTTCTATTTCTCATCCTCTTTGCAGCTTGGTGTGGCTGATACAGAGACCTGCTAATGTCTGTCCATATTGTCACAGACCCTAGAGAAGGGCATGGCAAAGGCCCCAGTTCTGCTATACATTCCAGAACAATATTCCTGACAGGGAATAAAATGTGCGTTTCCCCTTCTCTCCTACGCACTCCCAGTAAGTAGCTTCAGGGGATCCTTGACTTCCCTGCAGTCTATGTCCCATCAACTGAAAGATGCAAATCTCCATTTGCTCCCTTTTTCTGAGTGGTTTTAAATTTGAATAATATAGTATCAATGTAATCATAAGCCTTGTGATTTGTATACCTTTTGTATCAATGTAATCGTAAGTTTTGTGATTTGTGTAACTTTTGCGTAATGCATGATGTCTTAGGTCCTTTACAGCAAGCTTGATTGCCGCTTCTGCCTGGCCCTACTGATAAAAACTCTGAGATACCTCTGATACTTGGCACCAACCAGGATGTCTGGATCGAAAAATGTCACTATTGATAAACATGACTGAAACTCGAGTTCTATACAATGCTCTGCTGGTCACATGGCTAATGTATAGGCACTAACAACTCTTGGATTTATAAAAGTGAACTGTAAAAGCGTGGAAGGTGAGCAGAACGATTTTAGAAAGACTTCGAGTCTGGCTCTGCTCCCTGGATTCAAACTCAGAAATAAACTTCTTTCTACCAGTTCCCTGCCCCTTTGATTTATTGGTATCAAGGGGAGCCACTGAGTGTTACTTGGGCCATAACATGGCTACACTGCTGTATTCTGGGCAATGACATCTAGCCAGATGAGTTTTGTGGAGCTTTGGAAGTGCTATTAAAATGAACTCATTTCTTTAAAATGCTTTTGAAATGAATTCTTTTGGCCTGAAAAATGAACATGACGGTAGTGTCTTCAGCAGCCATGTGGAAACATGAGGTGACCTTCAGAATGGAAGCTGAATACCGATTATGCGTAGAAACTTCTCAAGTTTCTGGTGAGTGCTGTGTATTTGGCTTATTTTTCTTGAACTACCTGTGCCTGGGATTCCTTTTTCTGAGCAAATAGGTTTACTCTACTGACACCTTGCTGTCAGGGGATGCTGGAATTCCTAAAGCAACAGTTGGAGAACAAATAATCAATCAAATGATACATCCACAGCCTGAGGGTTTTATCAACAATAATTAGAGAGTAAATCACAAAACTGGCTGAAAGGCAAACGTTATTCAATAACCATTCAAACAAGAACTGAGAATCTTCTATAGGCCATATTTGTGTGTATGTCGTAGGTTTATTCAAAGAAGTGAATAAAACTTGGTCCCTGCACCCAGGATCACACTTCTGTGCTGAAGAAGGGCATAAAATATTAGGAAAAAATTAATAAGTCATATAAAATAATTTTTTTTTTTGAGTTGGAGTCTCACTCTGTCGCCCAGACTGGAGTGCAGTGGCCGCTCCCGGCCCCCGCAGCCTTGACCTGCTGGGCTCTGGCGATCCTTCCGCCTCAGCCTTCCAAGCAGCTGGAACTACAAGTGCACACTACCACGCCCGGCTAACTTTTTGATTTTATTGTAGAGATGAGGTCTCGCCAAGTTGCCCAGGAGGGTCTCGATCCCGGCTCAGGCAATCCACTACCCTCAGCCTCCCAAAGCGCAGGATTACAGGCTGAGCCACCAAGCTCGGCTATAAAATAATTTTAAGTGCCAAGTGTATACAGAGAAATAAGTTATTATGTAATAATTGGAGATTTCAAGACTTGAGACTTATGCCGGCAATCTCATTCAGATACATGTAGAATGTGTGATGTATTCTTGGTTTGTCTTCCTGAATGTAAGATGTGTGTGTGTGTACATGAGTGTGTGTGTGTGTGTGTGTGTGTGTGTGTGTGTGTAGAGAGGTGTACATGAGTGTGTGTGTGTGTGTGTGTGTGTGTGTGTGTGTGTGTGTGGAGAGAGAGAGAGACACACAGACACACACACACACACACACACACACAGATTTATTATAAGGAATTCGCTCTTGAGATTATTCAAGGAGGCTGGAGACCCAGGAGAGCCTATGATAATTGCTCCTGTCTGAAATCCAGCAGTCTCAAGAGCCAAGAAGAGCTCATGTTTCAGTGTGAGTCCAAAGACAGGAAAAGGCCGATGTCTTAGCAAAGGCAGTCGAGCAGTTGGAAATTCAATTTCCTTTTATTCAGTCTTTTTGTTCTATTCAAATCTTCGATTGGGTGAGACTCACCCACATTAGGGAAAGCAATTTCCTTTATTCGGTCTACTGATTCAAATGTTAATCTCATCCAGAAACACCCTCACAGACACACCCAGAATAATATCTAACCATAAATCTGGGTACCCTTTGGCCCAGTTAAATTGACATAAAATTAACCATCCTACAGACAATGTCAAGTCTATGCAGATTCCTAGTCACAGGGATACTTAAAAATTTTTAAAACAGACTGTGATACATGGCTTGGCCTTGGCCTGAGGTATATGACTGGTTATTAGATAGTTGACAAAATCTTTGCATTTATTCTCCAGACTTTCATGATCCTTGCTCCTTTTGAATGTATCATTCAACATTGGCTCTGCCTGCCCATGCCTCCTCTCATATATACGTTTTTTTTTCCCTCAGACTTCTTCTAAACAATTCCAAATCACAGGCCAGTAAGCCAAAGAAGGAAGTAGGGAAGGGAACCAAATCAGGGCAAAATTCAGGCTATCAGGTCAAGAATGATGTTAAAAAAAAGGTCATGGGATCAGGAGCTATGATGCATGCCTGTAATCTCAGCACTCTAGGAGGCCAAGGTGGGAGGATCACTTGGGCCCAGGAGTTTGAGACCAGCCTAGGCAACCTTGTCTCTAACAAAAAGTCCAAATATTAGCCAGGTGTGGTGGTGCACACTTATAGTTCCAGCTACTTGAGAGACTGAGGCAGAAGGACTGCTTGAGCCCGGAAGGTCAAGACTGCGATGAGTCATGATGGTGCCACTGCACTCCAATCTGGGCAACAGAGTGAAATCCCAACTCAATAAATAAATAAATAAATAAATAAATAAATAATAAGGGCATAGGCAGTTCAACACCAGATCACCAGATCCCAAAAACCGGACACAAAGGAAGACTCTCTAAAGATATTGATCTGTGATCTAGAGTCAAGCTCGAGAATGTAATGTGTATATATAAATGAATTATAATTATAGGAAGATACAGCAGAAATGAGATTATATGACAACATACTACCAAGTAAGATATGGAGTAAAATACATAACTTAAAAAGGTTGAATTTTAATGAAAACTAGTTTTCCCTCGCTTCTTTTTTTTTTTTTTAATTCAAGCCCACTTCTGCTATCTTTGAGTGTGTTACATTATTGACCGAGCAGGGTATAAGAAAGAATATTGAGCTAGGAATCAGGAGACCTGGGTTCTAGTTCTGCCCCAAATACATGTAGGTTCTTAGTGTTTCCAGTTTAGAATTTTTTCACCTAAATATTCTCATTTGCAAGGGGAAATGATTTATTAGAACAGGGCTCTGGCTTGTATCAGAATCAGCAGAGATGCTTTATTTTGTCACAATTAGAGACCCTGGAAATTGACCAAAGAAATGTTAACTTCATAAATTTTACATGAAGTTCATGAATTTATATTTTCATTGTATTGGTCATGGGAAATCTGATTTTTAATCAGAGTCCTAAAATGAATGATTTACCTTTAATGAATTATGATTTAGTACAAAATATTTGAAGAAAAGAACTAGTGTGTTTTCTAAAAACACTATCCACTCTATAATTGATTAGAGTCAGAATACAGAAGTTTTAGCTTGATCAGATTTGTATCTTTGACCTTGGTGAAGAAGAAAATGTAGAGAATTTATCAACTTGTGTTGCTCAATGATTTGTCTACATTTTTTAAGTCATAAAAAATGAAAAGAGGGGCTTGTAACCACATGTACACAAATAAGAATCATACACCCTAAAAAGTAAACTTGATGAGAAAAGATTAGATCCAGAATGATTTAAGAATTTTGAGAAATGCTGCTAATCTATTTTCCAGAAATGTGTAGGACTCAATAAATGTCTGTTACACGACTGACCACCACACTAATGGGGACAAAACCAAAACCAAAAAAAGTCCAAAAAACACACAAGCAAAATATTTTGTTTTCAATTTCTATTTATCACCACATTTGAAATAGTAAAACAAATATTGATACAGGAAATTGAAAGACAACGTAAATGAAAACCTACTGTGTGCTAGGGAATGTGCATGCAAGGAGGGTTCATAAATGGACGTGGTCCTATTGCTCTGCTCTAAACATTTATATTCGTGTGGAAAGTTGAAAGTAGTCATGTTCACATGTGTCTATAAGTTGGAGGCACAGAGGCCCAGCTCTGTGTGTTCCCAGAAACTCCTCAGGAATGGACGGTGTTTCCTGGGAAGGAGACACCTCATCTGACTCTCAGGCAGTGAATAAGAGTTAAATGTTTAAAATTCTGTAAAGGCTTAGAGGAAGAAAAACAGAGTCAGGAAAGTCAGCCCTGGAAGGGAAGGGAGATGAAGAAATGGTGTATATGGGAAATTATGCACAGTGTGGACTTTGGCATAAGAGGTAATCACTAAGAATCATTTTCTCACATTATAGCAATCTTGGAGGCTGTATGCAATTATCAGCATACCTGCATACACACCCATGCAGCCACTGCAGTGCCGGGAACTTGTCATTTGCTACTACACATGCTTCAGGTAAAATAAACTGTCTTTGTAACCCGCTGGTACTGTTCTCAGTCCAATAGGAGGAAGATAAATCACTCAGCTAAAATGTTTAAAATAAGTGGATGCGTCGTTTGCCTAAAATTTATCTTTTCTTGAGTAATGTTTTATTTTTTAACTTTACTTGTAACAACAGTCAGTATTGCAGGAGGTACTGTCAACCCCCATTTTAACTCCAGCCACAATTTGTTCATGAGTTTGGAAAAAGCATTTTGAAAGACCATTCTTCTGCTTTTACAAACTCTTTAAATCTTCAGTACATTTGCAAGGACCTGTTAGAGTATTGCATGTGAACTGCCCCCACTGGCTGCATTTCAAGGCTCTCATAGCAGGCCTATCATCCATCATGGGTGGCTCTAGGCAGGAGGAGGAGCGTTTGGAAAGACCATGACTGTCCAAGGCCATGGTAACCTGGAGCTCACCTCTGCCTTCACACAAGTGACTTTGTTCTCATACAAAAAATCCAATCATTACAGTAGTAATATGTTTTCTCTTGTTATTTTTCTTTTGTCTGTTGCTTTTGGCTCTTTTGTGTTTGGGAAGTCCAGATAAGGAACTCCACACATAAGTTTTAAAGAAAAATAAAATATAATCGAAGACTCGGTATTTAATTTAATTTTTTAAATTATTATTTTTTTTTAGTTATAGTTTCACTCACCCAGGCTGGAGTGCAGTGGCAGGCTTATGGCTCACTACAGCCTCAACCTCCTGGGCTCAGAAGATCCTTCCACCCCAGCCGCCAGAGTAGATGGGACTACAGATGCACACCACCATGCCTGGCTTACTCTTTTTATTTTTTTGTGGAGATAGTGAGGTCTCACTATGCTGCCTAGATTTGTCTCCTGGGCTCAAGCAATCCTCCTGTCTCAGTCTCCCAAAGTGCTGATATTACAGGCATAAACCACAGTGACCAGCCTATTTAATTCTTTAATGGCCAGGCCATAATTGATTAAGAATGCATATTTTGCTATTTAAAGAACAGAAAAACCCCAAACTGATAGAGTAGCTGAATTTTTCCATGTCTAGGGGACATAACAAGGGCTCAGAGAAGTCAAGGGTCATTCTTCCCCTTCTGCTCCTGGTTCACCTCTACCAAGTTCCAGAAAGAGTTTGCCTAGAGACAAGCTTGAGAAATGCATACACATTATTCCTAGATTTCTACTTTCTATCTTATTTATAAGATGGATGATAGGCCTGCTATGAGAGCCTTGAAATGCAGCCAGTGGGGGCAGTTCACATGCAATACTCTAACAGGTCTTTGCAAATGTACTGAAGATTTAAAGAGTTTGTAAAAGCGGAAGAATGGTCTCTCAAAATGCTTTTTCCAAACTCATGAACAAATTGTGACTGGAGTTAAAATGGGGGATGACAGTACCTCCTGCAATATTGACTGTTGTTACAAGTAAAGTTAAAAAATAAAACATTACTCAAGAAAAGATAAATTTTAGGCAAACGACGCACTCACTTATTTTAAACATTTTAGCTGAGTGATTTATCTTCCTCCCATTGGACTGAGAACAGTACCAGCGGGTTACAAAGACAGTTTATTTTACCTGAAGCATGTGTAGTAGCAGACTTCTCACTGAAGAAGTTTGACAGAAGCTTGAAAATTCACTTTATTTCTTTTCCTGGCGTTTTCTGATTTTTCTGCTTTGGGCAATACTCTTTTTTTAATGTTACTAAAGCCAGTTTTGTTCTAGGCCAAAGTTAACTCATTCAGAAAAAGGTAAAATTAATGGTAAAA
This sequence comes from Tarsius wallacei, assembly GCA_963574415.1. NCBI lineage: Eukaryota > Metazoa > Chordata > Mammalia > Primates > Tarsiidae > Tarsius > Tarsius wallacei. Next base: position 19,398 of record CAUYQG010081203.1, on the reverse strand, counting down.
ATAAAATTCAAATACCATACAATCTCTAATGTCAAAATCTCTAGCAAAATAGTATCTTCTGACTTATAAGTTAGTATCTTCTAACTTATTCTTATAATTGATGACTCAATGTTGTAGTGAAAAAGGTAAAAATGGAAGATGTGTTTATTCCACTTCCATGGGGGATAATTTTACTTTTTACTTCAAACAAGTTTATTCCAGTCTGCATTAGCAAAGCTATTTCCATTTTTATGGTGATTTTCTGGTCTTCTGTCTGGTCTTAATGGCTCCAAAGACCTGGGAAGACAGGTGAGGTGAGTTTGACCATGGCACCTAAGGTCATTGGATGTTGAGAAACTAACCTGATTCCAGAGACAGGTCATTGAACTTGGCAGTCTGTTCAATGGCTGTCTGGGATTAGATCCAGTCCTCAAACAAACCTATGGGGTTTTTCTTTTTTTTTTTTTTATATTCAATATTTTTTTATTGTGATGTTGTGGGGTACAGTTAAGGGTTAGGTACACAAATATGTCTCGTTCAGGCACCCTTGTTGATAAGAAATGTCCCCCCCATCCCCAGACAGGTATTTACTGCCATTAATCCCTTCCCCTATCCCTCCCACCCCCTCATCGTTTCCCACCACTGTCAGTCATTTTCTTGTGGTAATACGTAAAACTTATATTTTCTATGATTATTACATTATTGTAGTGTTTTCTGACAAATAAATAAAACCTTAATTTATTTTACATTGTATGTATTTTTACCATAAAATCATCCTAGCCTTCTGCCCTACCATAAATTATAATATCTATAATTTCTTTACACTTTGTATTTTCAAAACCATTTTCTATAGTTAGTGCAATCCTCATAACTTCTTCATGTTTTCTGAGAAGGTATGAGTTTTCTAATCTTTAATTAATTATAATTAATTAATCATAGAGATATGTGATGAGTAGCACAAAATCACCAACAAGAGAATCTGAGGCTAAAATGAGAAACACTTTGATTTCTGAAGACACAAACTCTTGTATCATCTGTTTTTTTATTTTTTATTTTATTTTGAGTTAGAGACTCACTCTGTCACCCAGGCTGGAGTGCCATGAGGGCATGATCTTGGCTCACTGCAGCCTCAACTTCCTGGGCTCAGGCAATCTTTCTGCCTCAGCCTCCTGAGTAGCTGGAGTTGTAAGGGCATACCACCACGCCTGGTCAATTCTTGTTTGTGACTCTGTGTGTGACTTTTTGTAGAGAAAAGGTCGCCCTATGTTGCCTAGGCTGGTCTCGAACTCCTGGGCTCAAGCATCTCTCTTGCTTTGGGCTCCCAAAGTGCTAAGATTGCAGATGTGAGCCACTGTGCTTGGGCTGCATCCTCCAAATTTTGGTGAAATGGTTTCATGATTCAAGAAACAAGGTTTTGGTAGCAATCTCTGGCTCTGTAGATGGAGTATAGGTAGCATAAATGAGCTAAAGCAAATGTGAGCCATGTACAAATAGAAATCTTACCATTGAATGACTGATAATTGTAGTATTTCACTAAAAATATGCTCTTTAAATTTATGAATATATATTTAAAATCAGTATTCTCTTAAACATGATTTTTTTCAATTACTTTTGCTTATTTTGAAACAAGATGTTTTATTGACAATTTTTATCTTTAAGGGTTTCATAAGAAGATTTAGATATAGAAATGATATTTCAGTGGTAAATATGATAAAGTTTCCTATTTACTTGATGTACTGAATTAATTAGATTTTTTTGACGACAGTATTAGAAACTGTTCTTTATAACATTACTCATGAATTACCAGTTATCCCCTTTTCTTACTTTCTGAATTAGTCTCATGATATGGAGATATAGTTGGTAACTGTCTTGTATATGTGTGTATATGTGTGTTTTTAGTTCAAAATAAAATACTCAAAATACTGACACAAAATATATGCTACCAAAAGCATGTTACAGGAATCTAACATTTGCCATTTTCAATAAAATTCTTGAAAAGAATTTCATGTATTTCCCATTAATTACACTTTGGGAAGTAAAATTTTTATATGTTTATATTCAGGTTCTACCCTCAGAATTTTAATGCATTTGAATGTTCTAAGTTGCACACATGAATATTGGTAATTATGTATGCAGTAATTGTCAATCCATGTATTGTGAATGCCCTGTATATGCCTTGTTAATATAAGATTGATTTCCTAGCCGGGCTCGGTGGCTCAGCCTGTAATCCCGTGCTTTGGGAGGCTGAGGTGAGTGGATTGCCTGAGCCTGCGGGTTCAAGACCCCCTGGGTAAATTGCGAGACCTCTTCTCTACAATAAATCAAAAACTAGCCAGGCGTGGTAAAGTGCACCTGTAGTTCCAGCTACTTGGAAGGCTGAGGCGGAAGGATCACCAGAGTCCAGCAGGTTGAGGCTGCGGTGGCCGGGAGTGGCCACTGCACTCCAGTCTGGGCGACAGAGTGAGACTCCAACTCAAAAAAAAAAAAAAAAGATTGATTTCCTTATAGATAAAAGTATGGACTTTTAATTGATATTTTTGGAAGTTTAGTGAAGAAAATGATCAATAGAGTTTAACTTAAAAATTTATTATTATTGAAGTTCCACTGTTTTTATTTCTAAGTTATTAACATTTCAATTTATTTTATCTTTAGCTAATTTTTTTTACCATGGCTGTGATCCATTATTGTTATTAATTGTCATAAGCTGTGTCTAATTTTTTAGGCCAATTATTTGCAGAATATCCTAAATTAGATCATATAAACTTATGTGGTTAGGTTACCTTTGGTGGAATAGATAAGCAAAGTAATATGGCAGCATTTAAACGCACTTTGACTAATTAAAACTAAAATTGCATATTAGAGATTTGTATCATTTTATATACATAAAATCAGCAGTCTAATTGTGGTTATGTTTTTATGGATTTATATAGATTGGAATGGAATGAGTCTTGCCCTCTACCTAATTTATATAAACTGGGTAGAGAAAATGCTGCATTTCCATACATATTCATATTTGGCATATAAAATCTCATGTTTATCAAAATGATATTTGCACAAATATTCCTAAAATAAGCAATAATTTATTTGGTTGTTTTAGTTATATGTTGAAATTTCCAGATATTGTGAGAGGTAATGTAATATTGTTTACTATAGAGGTAATGTCATATTGTTTACTATAATAGCCATGGTCATATTAATATACCTAAATGACAAGAATTATTTGAGACTTTTTTTTTTTTTTTGAGTTGGAGTCTTACCTGTCGCCCAGACTGGAGTGCAGTGGCCACTCCCGGCCACCGCAGCCTCGACCTGCTGGGCTTCGGCGATCCTTCCGCCTCAGCCTTCCAAGGAGCTGGAATTACAGGCATGTGCTACCATGCCCGGCTAATTTTTTGATTTATTGTAGAGATGAGGTCTTGCCAAGTTGCCCAGGCGGGTCTCGAACCCGCGGGTTCAGGCAGTCCACTCACCTCAGCCTCCCAAAGCGCGGGATTACAGGCTGAGCCACTGAGCCCGGCTATGAGACATTTTTATTTAATTGAATATTAGCCCTCTTCAGTGCTACTCAAAATGTAGATTTGTCCACTAGACCACTATTAATCCAGCAGTGTTTAATTCAAGTTTATCTGCAGATAGGAAATGAGGATTAGCATTTAAGAACATTTACTCTAAGTGACAGAGTAATTTTTACCTAAATCTGATAAATATTTTGACTTGCATTTTTGTGTCATATTTTATCCATTTTATTAGTAATTAATTTTTATTTTCTTAGTCTATGACAGATTGTGAGAGTAGAGGGAAGCCTGGTCCTTCATAAGAGTTTAAAAATGACAGTGCCATTTGACTAATAAAACATTCTGTTGAAGTGTTTTTTGAATGAAAGTAGAGCATTTGTGTTTATAAAGGAAATTTTTACACTTTTCTGCTTATTGATTATGAATAATGTAAATGGCTTTGCATTTGAAATATTTTTCATTTTAAGATAATGAATATATTCCTAGTTCTTTCAGAAATCGCCACACTGTCTTCCAAAGAGGTTGCACTAGTTTGCATTCCCACCAGCAGCTTAGAAGTATTCCTTTTTCTTTGCATCTTCGCCAGAATCTGTTGTTGTTTGTTATATTAATGATGGCCATTCTTACTGGTGTTAGGTGGCATCTCAATGTGGTTTTGATTTGCTTTTCTCTGATGATGAGTGAGGCTGAGCACTTTTTCATGTGTCTGTTGGCTGCCCGTATATCTTCTTTTGAGAAGTATCTATTCATATCTTTTGCCCACTTTTTAAAGTGGCTGTTTTTTTTTTTTTTTCCTTTTAGCGTGTTTGAGTTCCTTGTGGATCCTGGATGTTAGGCCTTTGTCAGATATACATTTGGCAAATATTTTTTTCCCATTCTGTGGGCTATCTCCCTGCTCTTCTGACGGTTTCTTTTGCTTTGCAGAAGCTTGTCAGTTTGATGAGGTCCTACTAGTCTATCTTATTTCTTATGGTATGTGCACTTAGAGTTTTGATAATGAATTGATTGTCAGTTCCAGTTTCCTTAAGGGTATCTCCTGCACTTTCTAAGATTCTTATAGTTTGAGGTTTTATGTTTAGGTCTTTGATCCATTTAGAGTTAATTTTTGTGTATGGTGATAGGGAGGGTTCCTGTTTCAATCTTCTGCATGTCATCAGCCAGTTTTCCCAGCATCATTTACTGAATAGGTTCTCCTCTCCCCAGTGGTTGTTGTTAGAGGCTTTGTTAAAGATGAGTTGGTTGGGAAACTGAGACTTTGCTTCCGAAATCTCTATCCTGTTTCATTGGTGTATATGCTTGTTCTTGTACCAATACCAGGCTGTTTTGATTATTGTAGCCTTATAGTAAAGTTTGAAGTCTGGAAGTATGATACCTCCTGGTTTCTTTCTTTTGCTAAGGATTGTTTTGGCTATTCATGGTTGTTTATGTTTCCATATGAATTTCTGTATTGTCATTTCCAGGTCTGAGAAGAATGACATTGGTAATTTAATGGGTATTGCGTTGAATCTGTAGATTGCCTTTAGTAAGATGGACATCTTAACAATGTTGATTCTTTCTATTCATGAGTATGAAATATTTTTCCGTTTGCTTGTCTTCTTGGATTTCTTTGAGTGGTATTTTGTAATTCTCATTGTGAAGGTCTTTCACTTCTCTGGCTAGGAAGATGCCAGGGTATTTCACTTTTGTTGTGACTATTGTGAATGGGAATGTATTTTTTATTTGGTTCTCTGCCTGCTAGTTGTTGGTGTATAAGAATGCAACTGTCTTTTGCACTTTTATTTTGTACATCGAGACTTTGCCAAAGTCCTTTATTAGTGCAAGCAGGTTGTTGACAGATTCTTTTGGATTTTTGAGGTATAGGATCATGTCATCAGCAAAGAGGGATAACTTAACTTCCTCTTTTCCTATATGGATACCCCTGATTTCCTTCTCTTGTCTAATTGCCCTAGCTGGAACTTCCAACACAATGTTTAACAAAAGAGGTGAGAGTAGGCAGCCTTGTCTTGTTCCAGTTTTCAGGGGAAATGTTTTCAGTTTCTGTCCATCTAGCAATATGTTAGCTGTGGATTTATTGTAGATGGCACTTACTATTTTGAGGTATGTGTCTTCTATACTTAGGTGTCTGAGAGTTTTCTGAAGAAGCAATGCTGGATTTTATCAAAAGCTTTTTCTGCACCTAATGATATAATCATGACCTTCCATATGACTCAGCAATCCCCTTATTGGAAATATTCTCAGAGAAATTCAAATCATTCTACAAAAAAGATACCTGCACATGCATGTTTGTTGCAGCTCTATTCACAATAGCAAAAACATGGAACGAACCCTGCTGCCCAATTTGGATTTAAAAAATGTGGTACATATGCACAATGGAATATTATGCAGCCATAAAGAAGGACAAACATATGGACTTCGCAGCAACTTGGATGGATTTAGAGTCTATCATACTCAGTGATCTATCACAAAAGCAAAAAACAGAGTACCATAATGTTCTCATGCATAAGCGGACCTTGAACAATTATCATAATATTGTAAGAAAGGGACTGGCATTAGTGGGCAACTGCCTGGGGGCAGGGGGTGGGATTGGCTGTTGAGGGAAACTGCCCAGGGAAGAAGGGGCACACCTCATCAACAAGGGTACCTGCATAATGGACATTTGTATACCTAACCCTGAATTGTACCCCACATCTTTAAAATAAGAAAAAAAAGATAATGAATATATTAAGTAGGGATAAATTTAAATTTTAAGTATTTATAGAAAAATATACTAGGCCATGTTTTTGAATTTATCTCTTTTGCAATTTATATCTTCATTTTTCTGTCTGTGACTGGTTCCCTTTTCCTGCTGCCTTACTTCCTTGTTATATAAACAGTGGTTTGTTAATCTTAATCCATAAAGTAGCCAATACGTCATTCTCTAATTCTGAGATTTGGTTGGCTTTTGCAATTTCTGCATCATACTACTCATAGTAATTTATCTATCCCCAAAGTGAACAGAGAGGAATACAGGAAGATAATCTTTAAAGAATATTAAAAATTATTATTTTGAATAAATAATACATATTCATGGCAAACAACAACAATAAAAGGTACAAAAAGGCATAAACTAAAATTTATGTCTCCCTTCTCATCACTGTACACATTCCCTGGAGGAAACTATGGCCAAATACTTGTATGAGATCATATAAATATTTTAGGAATTTATAGTCCTTGAATAACATTTGAAAAGATGCTTTCAGTAAACAGTGCTGCATATTTACATTTACTACCTTTAAGGCACATGACCACTCTTTCTGTTACTCTATGGCATAGGACTATAATTAATTACCCCTGTTGTGCAGATGAGGAAGCTGAGCCTTACATCTTGAGACATTTTCAGGAATGCTAGATTTTGAGTTTGATTGCACCTTGGCAAGTTTGTTCCCAAAGCCTGTACAAACGTTTCCACTATGATTTATTATATTGATTTCTGAAAAATGTAGCATTTTGTAAATTGTGCACTAAAATGTATAAGGCTTCTGGGGAAAATGGACTTAAGATGGCACCATCATAAGTCTGTGTAACAAGATCATGAAGAACTACAACCTTATTTTAATAAAAATCTCAGCAGTAGTTTATGGAGAAATGTAAAAATTTTAATAAGGAAGTCAAATTATAGGGCCAATTTAAGAGTTATCCTTTAAAAATGGTGAAGGCAGCAGGTAGAAGGGGTGTAAGGAAGGGCTAAGTCTGTGAATTTCATGGGGAAGAGAGCATACACAAGTTCAGGGACAACTATACAATAAACACTTCCAAGACTTAGTAGGTGGCCATAATGAGCCAAGAAGAGGGAAAAGGCACCACATGTCCATAAAGTAGCCATGTTACTGAATTCTCTGGAGGCTTCCTACTTTTAGTGGTACTCATTGACTTTGTGCTCCATGGAAAATGCCTGCAAACGCAGAGGTGGCTATGAGGACTGGTTGGAGTTGCAGGGACTAGCAAGTCTGCTTTCTGCTACTTCCCTTAGTCTGAACATCCACTTAATCTGAGAAGCTCCACAGTTGATTTGTTGACCAATATTTGTTCAGATTTTGTAGGGTCCTGATTTTTTGTGGTCCTGTAAAAGACACTGAGGGATGTCTTTCAGTCAAGCCAAGAGGGTGGTTCCAGTAAGTCTAATAATTGTAAAAATAAATAAATAAATATTATTGTTTTGATGTAAAGTGTACAACAAGATATTTGGGGATACATATAGATATTAAAACGATTACTATAGAGAAACAAATTAGCATGTTCTTCATCTCTTATAGGTTTTCTCTTTTTAATTTTTATGGCAAAAACAGCTAAAATCTACTCATTTATCAGAATTTCATCAGACAGACACTTCACTTCTCGGGAACTATTACGTATAAAACCAGTGTTATCCAACAGAACTTTCTTTGATGAGGGAAGTGTTCTATAACTGCTGTTCAATACGGTGGTCATATGTGGCTAAAGATCATTTGAAATGTGACTGCGGTGACTAAGAAACTGAAATTTACATTTAAATAGCTACATATGGCCAGTGACTACCAAATTGGATATTGAAGGTATAAACAAATTGATGTCCAGATTATACTAACATAATTTCCCCACTCACCAATCCATATCAGCTAATTCACATTCCAGATAGAGTTGGTGCAACAGACCAGACTGTTTTTATAATTGAAAGGTGTGTTCCTGTCCTGAGATAAAATTGGAACTAGCTTACATCTATATGCTGCTAACACTGATCTACTTTTGTAATAATAACACAAAGGGTTATAATGGGTTATAACCCTTTTAAATAGAAGCCTGCTCATCCCTGAACACAGCTTAGCCTCTGAGCTTGTGCAAACTTTCTGTATCATTAATATGTAAATTTTACCCTCAGTAGGTAAGCTCTTTCAAAACTATGATCCACTTAGTATGTCCTTGTTTCCCTGTGAATAATCTTACCAGACAAGCACATTTTGCATTTTAATTTGCTGTGTGAATTTAATTTTTAGAAATTACTAAACCATTTAATGTCAATATTTTTATTAGAAAAAAGAACTATTGAAATATTATGATTTCTAAACCAAAACTATTTGGCAAATACATATTAAAATAAATTTTGGAAGCCTATCTTAAAGTACTTAAAATGCTAGATATTGAATATATTTGAAATATACTTTGAAATAAATATTTTTACTTCAATTTTTATGTGCATATAGACTATCTTAAATAGTTTACAGAAGAGAATGACAAGTTATGCAATATTAAGAACTGGAGTGTGCTTAGCATTTCAAGGATAGATCCTAGAGTGTTACACTGAAAGGAAAATCATTATGAGTTAAAACTGAGAACATAAGTTTTTTTTTTAACCACTCATATACCTAAAATATTTTTTCCAGCTTGTGGCGTTTGGTTTCTATGTAGTGGGAATTTTCAGATCCATTTGAAAAGCAGAATGCTTGGAAAGATTTTTATGGTAAATCACCCATGGAAATAACTTGTCTCACTACCTGTTTTTCATCAGAATACCTGGTTTTAATATGATATGTATAATCAGCTTGTAAAATGGTGGTTGAGGATAAAACTAGAAGGGCCTAATAGAATATTCCATAAACTAGTTCTCTTCACTGATTCAATAGTTTAAGTATTGGTTTAGCATGTTTTCTTTCTTTCTTTTTTTAAATATACGAAGGAGGCCAAAAAAACTCAGATTTATAAAAAATTGTGTCTTCTTTTTTTTTTTTTTGAGTTGGAGTCTCACTCTGTTGCCCAGACTGGAGTGCAGTGGCCGCTCCCAGCCACCCTAGCCTCGACCTGCTGGGCTCCGGCGATCCTTCCGCCTCAGCCTTCCAAGTAGCTGGAACTACAGGCGCGCGCTACCACGCCCGGCTAATTTTTTTATTTGTTGTAGAGATGAGGTCTTGTTTGCCCAGGCAGGTCTCGAACCCGCGGGCTCAGGCAATCCACTCACCTCAGCCTCCCAAAGGCGCGGGATTACAGGCTGAGCCACCGAGCCCGGCGACAAACTTATTTTCTAATGAAATACAAAACAACAAAGAAATTTATTCTATAAAGCTATCAAGCCAAAAATAATTGTATGACATTATTGGTAAGGTAACTATGAAAAAAAATATTTCTAGAAGCCTTCCTACCCAACTTCATACAGTTGTTTTGTAAAGTGACTAAAAAATCTTTGGAAACTGCCTGAGTGCAGTGGTTCATGCCTGTAATCCCAGTGCTTTGGGAGGCCGAGGCAGGAGAACTGCCTGACCTAGGGAGTTCAAGACCAGCCTAGACAGCACAGCAAGACCTCATCTCTATAAAAAATAAAAAAAGTAACGGGGCGTGGTGGCACGTGCCTATAGTCCCAGCTACTCAGGAGGCTGAGGTGGAAGGATTGTCTGAGCCCAGGAAGTGGAGGCTGCAATGAGCCTTGATCGGTCACTGCACTCCAGCCTGGTTGACAGAGACCTCCACCACCACCCCCCAAAAAAATTGGAAATAGATTACATACAGTAATTAAAAATACAACATAGATTTCTACTAAAACCAAACATGCTGATGGCAATAATATTCTATCTAACTGATGATGAAGATTATTTTGCAAGATGTAGAAAGGATGAAAACAGCATGGCTTGTTCAGCAGGGAACAGTCTCTAGCAGTATAAAGATAGGGGAAGAGAATGGGACTAATGAGAGAGAAGCTGGAAAAAAACAACAAATCCTGAAAGAATTTGCATAGAGTTATAGATATGACTTTATTCTGCATCCCATAGGGTAACATTAAAGTTTTAAATAATCTGTCCAGATTTGCATTTTTGAAACAGCAATTAACAAGCAACACGAAGAATGGCTTGGAGAGAGGTGGAACTAAAGGCAAGGATCCCATTAGGAGGCTGTTTCAATTACGCAAGCAAGAGAAGATGAGAACCCGAACTGAGGGAAACAGAGATGGAGAAAAATGGGACAGATTCAAGAGAGATTTAGGATGTAAAAACAGCAAGATGTGGTGACCAACTGGATAATACGGAAGATATTAAGGTGGGAAGTACCTAGCGTAAGACCCTGGGAAACGGACTGGACAAACATTTGTGCCATTAACTAAAATGGGACGGCTGAATAAAGGCGGAGATGGGGAAGCGGGAGAGGGAAAGCTCTAGGGCTGAAAGAAATCCTGAGAGGCAGTGATCCTGGAAGAACAAACAGCTCTGGAGTCCCACACTGCGGTCCAAACAGCAACTCCATACTTTCCAGCTACTAAGTAAAGTATTCACCCTGGAATCCTCATGTATACTATTATCTACTTTGAGAATTCTTATGAGGATTAAGCATTTATGCTAAGCTCTTAGAATAAACCAGAAGCACAATTAATGGCTGTCACTGGAGATTCAGGAGTCAGAAACCCACAGTAGCCGCGGGCGGGCGGGGCCTGGGGAGGCACCGGGGTCAGCCCGCGCCCGCGCCTCGGAGCATCCCCAGGAACGACAGGGGCCAGCGAGGCAGGCTGCCAGTCCCCGCGCACCCAGCCCAACGTCCCGGACCCCGACCCACGGCGGCGGCAGGATCTAGTCCTCTCAGGGAGCGACGCCCGCTCCATGCCTGGGGCTTACCTGTAAATAATCCGCTCGGTTTAGAATCAGCTCCATGACGACTGCACGGATGCGCCGGGAGGAAGCAGGGGGAGAGAGGCGACAGGACACCGGGCCTCGGGCTCGCCGCGCAGCCTGCTCGCGGCCCCCAGAGGGCCAAGCGCGACTCCCACTGCCGCCCGGGAGCTGCTCCGGGGCGTTAGGGAAGCGTTGTCCGGAGTGACGTCAGCACGCTCCTGCGAGTGGCCCCCAAACGTAGGTGAAGCCCCGCCCTTCTGCCGACGCACCGCCCCCTGACAGCCTGCTCCAATCAGAGGCGGAGAGGAGCGGAGGAGGAGATCCCGAAGACCAGGCGAGGGCGGTTTCCAGGGAGACCGGACGCGCAGTCTTAGTCTTGGCTCCGCCTTCCCTGCCGCCCTGAGCTCATCCTCCGCGTGTTTCTGCGTGTGTGTAGAGAGCGCTAAAGTCAGGCTGGGGGGATTCTGACTTATTTCACTTCGCCACTGGAAGGGGTCCGGTAAGGAATTAGTTCCACCGTTATAGGCGTTAACTTACAGCTGCAGTTCTCAACTTATGGTCTTAGAGACCCTTTACAAAACTTGCAAGAGCTATTGAGGACCCCAAAGGCCGTTTGTTTATATGTTATCTATTGATATTTACCTTATTAGACATCAGACCTGAATTTTTTTTTCTTCTGAGTCAGTCTTACTCTGTCGCCCAGAATGGAGTGCAGTGGCACGCCCACGGCCACCTGCTGGGCTCCGGCGATCCTCCCGCCTCAGCCTTTCAAGTAGCTGGAACTACAGGCACGCACCACCACCTCCAGCTAATTTTCTGATTTTTTTTTATTTTTTTTATTTTTATTTTTTATAGAGACGAGATCTCGTCGAGTTGCCCAGACTTGTCTCCAACCCCTGAGCTCAGGCAATTCTCTCGCCTCCGCCTCCCAAAGTGCTGGAATTGCAGGTGTGAGCTCCGGGACTAAAAAATATTTGATTTTTTTTTTAAACCACGACACAAATATCTTAATGAAAAATAGCTACAGTATTTTCCCAAAATAAAAAATAATAATGAATCGACTGGCATTGTGTGCAAATCTGTTTTCTTCCCACCTTAGTTGGAGACAGCGGGAGTCCCAGATCTACTTCTGCATTCAATCTATTGCTATACAGATTGTTTTTGTTTAAGTATATGAAGAAAAGTCGATCCAAATTCAACACGTAGTTGTGTTTAAAGGTTGGTTACAAAGTGAAACGTGACTCCATTATTATAACATTTTTTTTAAAAACCCAAATTCATCTTTTTCCACAGATCTCATCAGAAAATTCTTGAAGTGGGGCTTAGTGGCACCCACTGTAATCCCAGATACTAGGGAATGAGTTAGGAGAATTGCTTTAGCCCAGGAGTTCTCAAGGTTACAGTGAGCTATGATCCCGCCACTGCACTCCAGCCTGGACTACAGAGCAAGACTCTGACTCTTAGAGGAAAAAAAAAGCCTTTAAGATTAGAAAGCTGTCGAACTCAGACAGTGAATATACATTTTCCAAAATTCTAATTTGTACTTGAAAGCTTGACTTTTAAGTGTCAGCAATAAATGTGGGTTGTTTTCCTTAGACTGAGAGATTCACTTCTTGAATTTATGAGAAAATCTATGTCAAATTTCCTAGTCTTAATAATTATAATATGTGTGTCAATAGTGCCTTCAAATAAAAATGGTGTTCCATGAAAAAAACAGAGTTCAGCTAGCAGCTCAATCACACTAGTACTTTTCCTTGAGACAAATAATGTATTCTGGTATTCAGTAGAAGTGTATGTATGTATATATGCATGTATGTATTTGAGTCGGGGTCTCACTCTGTTGCCCAGGCTGGAATGCAGTGGTGTTATCACGGCTCACCACTGCTTCAGCTTCCTGGATTCAAGGGATCCTATCACTTCAACCTCCCAAGTAGCTGAGACTACAGGCACACACCAACGTACCCAACTAATATTTTTAAAAATTTTCTGTAGAGACAAGATCTTGCTATGTTGCCCAAGTGTTCTCAAACTCCTGGGCTCACACAATCCTCCCACCTTGGCCTCCTAAAGTGCTAGCATTACAGGTGTGAGCCACGGCACCTGGCCAGAAGTGTGTACTTGCCATGACATCACACAGAATATTTTTTTAAAAAGACATACTCAAGAGTTGAGAATTAACATTAAAATTTTTGCAGTTTCATAAAGGCCATTTTTATATGAAACATTTTTTGTTTCCTGTCAGTGCATGGCATGTAGAATATGGTGACTATAAGTACAGGTTGGACCACTGCCTTGATTTATGCTTAAGCACCAGTAGTATTAACCACCATTGCTCTTGTACCACCATGTCAACCGCGAATGTCAACACAGGGATAAGGCAAATAACACAGTGATAAGGCAAGTAACATCTTAGTGTTATGAAAATAGTTTCAAAATTGCAGGCAGCTCAGAAAAGGCCCCAGGGCCTTCCTGGGCCCACAGACCCCTGCTGTTCAAGGTTGCCCAGGACATTGGCTCTTTCACTAGACCCTCCTCAGTGCACACAGTGCTCTGCCTGTGGAACTAAAGATGAGTAGGAAACAGGCTCTTTTCTGATTTTTGTGTCTTCTAGGGGAGAGTTCACAAATGATTGCGAAATAAGAATTAACCCCCTGAGAAGAGACTCCTCTCAAGAAAAGTTATTTCCTGTAGAAGTGTCTGAGAAGGTCTCAGGCCACAGGATGGATGTTCCAGAAGATTATCTCTCCAAGGCTAAAATAGCTCCATATTAAAATAAATAACATGTGAAGCTGAGTTAGCTGTTTAGCAATTTGGGGGAAAGATATACTGGTTTAAACTTAAAAAAATATGGATAAAATATTACAAGTAAACTGAAAAATAAAGCCATAGAGGAGATAGGATAAAATGTAATTATATAGAATTTTAGAGTTTGGAAGGTGTATTACTAGTCTGCTAGGGCCACCATATGGAAGTACCACAAACTGTGTGGCTTAAGCAGGTAGCTAGTCATCTTCTTCCTGTCATTTCACATGGTCTTCCCTCTATGTCTATCTGTGTCTTGTCTCCTCTTCTTACAAGGACATCAGTCATATTGAACCAGGGCCCACCCTAATGACCTCATTTTAACTTTATTACCTCTTTAATAAAGACGGTCTCCAACTATAGTCACAGTCTGAGATACTGAGGATTAGGACTTCAACATATGAATTTTGAGGGGACACAATTCAGCTCATAATAGAAGGAGACTGATCTCAAAAGGGACAGAAGAAATCACAAAGAACAAAGCAAATACAGTGACTAGTGCCTGTAGTCCCAGTTACTTCTGACTTGACTTGGTGGCTCACACCTGTAATCCTAGCACTTTGGGAGGCGGGGGAGGACTGCATGAGCCCAGGAGTTCAAGCCTGCCTGAACAACATAGTAAGACCCCATCTAAAAAAAAAATTAAATTAAAAACATATGAAACGTAAACATTTAACTGTTTCACAAAACATTTTTAATGTAAACAAAATTTTGAAAAAATAAGTCCAAAACAGTATATTTATAAATTTTTCCTACAAATTTTTAAAAAAGAAATGCTATGATTTAAATATACAGGTTAAAAAAAAAAGACAATTCATACAGAAGATGACTACTGTCTAAACATTTAGAAATCTGTTACCTTCACTTGTAATCAATAATATTAAAGCAAGATACCTTTTTATTTTGCTTTTCAAGTTAGAAAAAAACATTTAAATGAAAACACTATATGCTGTAAAGGAAGCATGTGCTCATTAACTGAGATGTTTTACACTAGTAATAACACCCTTTTCAAAAGCAGCCTAGCAATATGCATCCAAACCTATAAATGTATGACAATATTTTTACCCCCAACCCCAATTTTGGATATTTCGTCCATGAAAACAATACAAAGTGGGTAAGAAGTCATGCTCGAGACATTATTTAAAATAGGAACCTAACTGTGCAATAATAGGGGAATGTACAGCCATTGAAAGTGAAACAATGAAGACTATTTAACAATGTGGAAAGCGTCCAGGGTAACAAAAACAGGATATAAAAGTGTGTGTATACTACTATTACAATTGCAAATGAAAGGACTATTAGGAAACACATCAAAAATATGTTAGTTTGCTGTAAATGCAAGGATTATGGGCTTTCTATCTTTTGTGTTTTTCCATAAAATGTTTGCATTATTTTAAAGTAAAATTATGCATTTTAAAAATTAAATTTTTGTAGCATAAAAATTAACTTAATAATGGTAGCATTATAAGAATTCCCTTTCCAATTCTGCATAGTTTCCAGAGTAGTCACTCCACTGTACTATTGATTACAAGGTTGTGGTCAAGTGTCCTCTAAGGCTATGGGCACCAATTCCTCTCTACTGTCTGTTTTCTTTACCTTCTCAGGTACTGGCAATACATGTTAACTTAAGGAAAATGGTACTGATATAATTATTACTATGTTTTTGCATTATAACAAGCCATCAAAATACTGAAAACCTGAAGTGGGCAGAAATTATATAATCTTTCTCTTTTTTTTTTTTTGAGTCAGAGTCTCACTCTGTCACCCAGGCTGCAATGCAGTGGCACGCTCATGACCATCCCAGCATCAACTTCTGGGTTCCAACGATACTTCTCCTCAGCCTTCCAAGTAGCTGGAACTACAGGTGTGCAATACCGCGCCTGGCTAATTTTTGATTTTTTATTGTAGAAACAAGGTCTCTCCAAGTTGCCCAGGCCGGTCTCGAACCCGTGGGCTCAGGGAATCCACTCGCCTCGGCCTCCCAAAGTGTTGAGCCACCAAACCCAGCCATCTTTCTTTTATTTTAATTGCGGTCTTGCTCTGTCACCCAGGTTGTAGTGCAGAGGCACATCATGGCTCACTGCAACCTCAACCTCCCGGGCTCAGGCAATTCTCCTGCCTCAGCCTCTGGGGTAGCTGGGACTACAGGCACACACCACCACATCCAGGTTTTTAAACTTTTTTATAGAGACAAGGTCTCATTATGTTGCCTAGGCTGCACAAATAATCTTTTGAAAAATGACCCTCGGGAAGTATGAAGTGTATTCCAGGGCCGGATCCAATCTCAGAAATAATTAATCCAACATTTTTCCTTCTGGATTCACAAACCCCTTTCATAGTACTATATCATGTTTCTAAGCCCTTAGGAATCCTAATAATCTCATTTTTTCATTGTATATAATAGAAAGGTAATTTCATTTTTTTAAATTTATTTTTGAGTCAGAGTCTGATCTGTTCCCCAGGGTGGAATCCAGTGGCAGGCTCAAAGTCACCACAGCCTCTACCTGACTTTCTAAGCAGCTGAAACTACAGGCATGTGCCACCACGCCCAGCTAATTTTTTTTTTTTAATTGTAGAGATAAGGTCTCCCAGGTTGCCCAGGCTGGGCTCAAACCCCTGGGCTCAGGCAATCCTCTTGCCTCCGCCTCCCAAAGTGCTGGTATTACAGGTGTGAGCTACTGTTTCCAGCAGAAATATCATTTTAAAGAAAAAGTATTTTTAGATTGCCATATTATATAAGGTAACATTATAAAATTCATCTTTATATAATCTTTACAATAAAAACATATACTGGCAATGCTTATTTTCCATTAAGCTAGTGATGTCCTTTGTTTATTTTACTTTAAATTAATAATGTAGAAGAAAACAGTTTATTTGGAAGATAAATTTATTTTATAACATTGAAATGAGGCATTAAAAGTAGACAAAAAAGAGTTTGCATAATCTGATATTTGGAATTCTTTCATTTGCATCTAAAAAGTCAAGTATTGTATTATTTTTAAAGTACATACTGTGTTTTGTTTCTAAGTAATTAGCAAAATTTTCAAACTACTAGTTTTTAGCACTTCCCAATTAATTAACAGGTTGAGCAGTTTTTATTCATAATAAAGGAAATGTCAAGTTAAATAAAATTGCCATTGTATTTTATCTTGTTAAACATGTTTTAAAGTACTAAAGTCATCTTGGTGGTCTACATAAAAATGAACAGAAGATTGAATCTCAGATGTGACAAAGATCACCTTGAGACAAATTTGCAGAATTATCATTCACCTCTGTAATTTATAACCTTATGTTGCAATGTTAAAGCAACCATTATAAGTTTAAGTAAAACAAATTATGATGGAAACTAAAAGCAATTTAAATTAAGTTAAAGTAAAACCATCAACACAACTAGTGGCGGTGGGCTGGAAATGAGTCACTGGTATATATACTGTAGTTTCAGATAACATGGGGTTCAAATTTGGAAACTCTCAAACTCGTTTTAAAAAGAAAAAAAATTTAGATACCCATTTTAGATTGATACCCGTTTTTAGATGCTCCCCCCTCCCTTTTTTTTTTTTTTAAAGAGACATAGAGAGACCATTACCACCTTGGATGATCCCCCAGGGATCAAGAACTCCTCTAATGCAGTATAACCCTGTTTGACTGAACTAATTATGAAGGTCAGAGAAGTGATTTGTTCCAGGCATAATAACAATTAATGTGGCTTCAGTTTTCTTTAGGCATTGTACATAAGACAATTTACCTTTCCACTTACAAAAGCTGCTCTCATTTGGCTTACATATTTTAAATATAAATATATTGGACATGATTGGGCAAGATAGTCTAAATTGTACTAAATTTACTTTTTTTGTGTGTGAGAAAGCAGGATTAACAGGACAGAAAAGCTCCCACAGCGAAAGGGGACCCAAGGGGGTTTCCCCTAAATTTACTTTTAATAATCACAACATATTTACATCATTTTAAGTTTTTATAGTACACAGAGCTCTTTGAAGACACTGCATTTTTCATAGTTCCTTATTTTATTTCAAGTCTATGAATCCAAGCTTCTGAACAGGTTGTGAATTCCATACTTGATCTTGCATCTAGCAAAAAAGTCAAGAAGACATGGACTGTGAATTCCATAATCAAGGGTACTATGTAAATTTATACAACTGGCACTCACAAAGTACCACAGTGTTTAAAGTCTGAGGAGCAGTTTGAATGTTGTCTTCTTTATTTATCATATCTGTAACTAAGAAAATAGTTAAGAACAGCAAAAAGGTCAGAAAGAGATGTCACAAGGAAAGAAAAGTCCTGGAGCTCTGACAATCCTTTAATTAATTGTAAGCTCTTAAATGTTTGTTTTTTTCTAGATAAGTTTTTTTTTTATCCTATGTAAATGCTCCCTTCTCTGAGCTTCTTTGAGCTTTGTTTTCCCAAACAAGCTGTTACAACAGTGAGTTGGCCAAGGACTTGCTGACCCAGGGCTATTTCGATCCTCAAAGAAGTACTAATGCGACAACAATCCCCTAAATTAATCCTCACTTCACTGCCACCCATATGCTACCACATTAATACCTTACGTCTTAGGATGAGTTCCCTAGAAGCACAATCTGAAAAGATTTGAATGTAGTAATTCCTTGAGGAAATGCTCTCAGTAGAAAGGGAAGGAGGGAAGCAGGAAAAGGCAGAGGAAGAAGCTAAACAAAGATTGAATCTCAGCTTCAGCCTAATCCCTTCAGGAGCTCTGAAGCAGGAATTGTAGGAAAAAGTTGTCTATACCTTTGAGTCAGGGTCTGTGTCACCCAGGCTGGAGCACAGTGGCATGATCATGGCTCACTGCAGCCTCGACCTCCTGGGCTCGTGATCCCTCTGCCTCAGCCTCCAGAGTAGCTGAAACTACAGTAGCGTGACACCACGCTCGACTAATTTTAAATTTTTTGTAGAGACCTATGTTGCCCAGGCCTGAAGCCAGTCTTTTATGTCCCCTCCCCTCCATTGGCCATGGGGGGAGCAGGCATCACATCTAGGACAAGGCTGCTCTATTTGGGCTGAGGGCAGTTCTCAGGGAAATGATTAGCTGGGACCAGCACAAGAGTATCTGGGAGATACATGCTCTGGCCTGGGAGAAGGGATCTGGGCAGGGCATCAAGAACCTCAACAGCTTCCACTACACATTGTCATCACATCTGCCTTTTCAACTAACACCTCATAATTATGAAGAAGGGGAAGATAAAATATTAAAACTATATAAGCATAGTAAATAAAGAAGAAATAACCTGTTGAGCTCTGTAGTTCTGAGAGGCATGGACCAAAAAAGAAAAAAGATGTACGTACACACATGGCGTGGGTGCCATGAGCCTTGTCTTCACACTTCTCCCATCTCCAGGCTCCAAGGATCCTAGGCTGAACGCACCCTGCTGATCTGCCACTCTTTCATTCAGCATTTTTCCAACCCCCAATAGGAAAATTACTGAATATTCTGCTCCCTATCTATGAACAAAATATCCACACTT
>CAUYQG010081201.1:0-16924 GCA_963574415.1 Tarsius wallacei | reverse complement strand
CTTGGCTTGAAACTGCTTTTGTAAACTGCTCTTTTTCTATGTATCTGATTGCTTTTACTCTACTCATCTGCATGTGTCTCTACTGTCAAGTATTGGGGGGTTCTGTGGGTTCCTCCTGTTTGTTGTGGTGATCAAAGGTTCTTGGGGCAGTGCCCTCATTATCTGTCAGGCTTAGCTTCCATGATTAAGAACAGGTGCAGCCAAGCCCTTGCGCTGCCTACCATTTCTGTCTGCATTAAATAAAAAGCAGGAGAGAGATTTTCTGTGGGATCTCACCCTCCCTCTCAATTCTCTGGTGCTGCAGAACTTTCCAAGATATTGGCAAGGATCTGAATTTGTGGCTGACCCATGGTCCCACATCCTGCCGTAGCCCCCACAAGTTTTGCAGCTTCAAGATAGGAGATTTTGATGTGGCTTTGCTGGAGTCATATCTTCCATGTAATTTCAATTTAATCAGCTTCCGTACATGCAGTGAATTATGGGTTCATTTATCTGTCCTTTATTATTTTTATATGATGAAGTAATTTTTTGAAATTTCTATACAAGGTTGGTAGCATTTCCTTATTCCTAAATCAGATACTGATGTTCTTCTCTCAATTCTTTGTATATTTATTTGATTTCTACAACTGTAAGTGGGTAAGTTAAAGGTGGCATTTGAACATGGATGCCCAAATCATCACTCCCAGAGAAATTCAGGTATGTACTGTAATCTATAAACTTAAGAGAGCTATTGTATCTTTGTATAATAAGTTAGTCCAGACATCAGTTCATCTATTATGACTTCATTTTACAGTTTAATCCCCAGTTGCAATGGAGAGCATAGAGGCCTCAATGTTCGTTTGCATGATGCTTGGGGAACTTGGGGACTTTATGTTGTTAGGGTTACAGTGGACCAGAATCATCTGAGAAGACCTAGTAAGAGCATATCACTTCTTAGAGCCGGCTGGAAGTGCTTGTTACATGTGATAAAAAGGAGCAGACTAGAAAAGCCAGAACTGGAACTAAAAAATTAAAAGATATTTTTGGAATCCAAAAAATTAAATGTAGCTGGTCTGGGGAGATAATCTATATTTAATGATAAAAGAAAATGTAGTCTAATAGACAAAACATGACACCTAGAGTTTAATGCAATAGATAATAAGTGATACTTGTATTCAGCTGTCTAAACCAGAGAGTCCCAACACAAGAATGTACCAAAAATGACAATGGGCAAACCCAAGAGAGATAAAAAGAAGTTCAGAAGTATTATAGATACTTGGAAAAGGAGTTATACAGGTAGTCTCAAGATTCTGACAGCAGAGAGGGAAGGTCTAAGTTCAACTGAATCACAGGAAAGATCAGTCCCAGAGAAATGAATGAAGTGTAAGTATGGCTGAGGATAGGCAATTATAAGAATAACCAGATAATTACAAAATTGTATCTGTCACAGTATTGTTTGTTTATAACATTAATAAAATTGCAAAACCATCAACTTTATGGAAATTCCTTTGCAAATCATATGGCTTTGTTGGTAACATATTTAAAGTTTACTAACTAGCCAGACTAAGATAAGAGTACTCAAAATACATTTTAAGCGTAGGCTAAGAATGTTCATCTTAATTTGTGTGACATTTATTACAAAAAAACCCAGAATACCATTATTATATCAATAAAAATTATGAGAGTTTATTTAGGCACTATAAATAACCCCTTCTCATGAGACAAGTAGACATTCCCTAATGGACAAACAACCAACTGTTTCCAATTGTATTACCCTTTAAAATAAAGGATTCCCAGCAAGCATTCGGAAGAAACCATATGCCTTCCAGGGATAGGCAGCTGGAAAAGAGGGAAGAGATTAATACAGAAAAAGCTGTAGACCATCCCGCTCCTATTCTTCAGTTCCTTGATTGAAGGCATTAAGTTTTATTTTATTAACTTCTTTCTTGCCCTTCAAAAGTTGAGGGTGCTCACTCCAGGGCTCATGGAGAACTGCCCCAGGGAACCTCAGTGCAAAGGTTTGAAATCACAGCTGGCTGTGATTAGAAGGATTGGGAGAGATCAGTGCTTGATTAACTTTCAGCTGCTATTGGTTTGCCTCAGTTCCTGCAGGAGAATTAATCCGTAGGTTCGAGTAAATTTTGGACCTTAATGGATACCAGATACATTGAGCCCACCCAGACCACCAAGATTTTGCAATCCCTTTCCTCACATTTAAATTGTACAAATGAATTCATTCCTCCTTACCCAGTGTCCAGAAAAATCCTACCTCAAGGTTTTTTGCCCATAGCTTTCACTTTATTTTGTCTTTTTTTTTTTTTTTCAAGAAAGTATAGGTTCTTAGGGTAAGGTCCAGATCTTAGTTTCTGCATTTTCAGAAGTATAAATTTAATTCTTTGCACTCAAAGGCATTTGTTGGGTGAAGAGCCATGCATTCTGCTCCCATTCTGTGTTTAGTGTGCATGAAATTATTCAATCTCTATAATCAATAGTTTCCACTGTCCACTTCTCTTGCACTACAAGGATCTATCTTCTCTCTCAATCAAATCTATGTTGTCCTAGTTAGAGATTCTTGAACCACAGATATATGCTTAATATCATATTTCATCATTATCTTGATAACACTATGAAGTATTAGATCAATTAAATAATTTTTATAAGAACCCAGGTTTTGGGAAACTCCTGCAACCTTCACTTCATTGATTCATTTCATAACAAGGGGTGGTTCTTTGGCCACGGATTATGCATATACTTGTGAATTGGGGATCTTACTCAAAACTTAAAACTTGGCACAGAAGCAACACACCCATATTTGCTTAGACCTCGGGGGACTTCAGTTTTTGTGGATTATTGTGATAGCATGGACCGATGAGACCCACACTGTTAAGATCAGGGACAAATAAATAAAAATAAAGTATTAATCATCATCAACAAATCAAACAACTTTTCCTAACTAGCAGGTAACTTTCCTTGCCCAGAGTCTAATCGTGGGAAGTGGCAGGGAAAAAGCTGAGGGAATTAAAACTTCCTGCAATGCTCATGTATTTCTTTGAGAATCTTACTGTGAAAGAAAAAGGTAAAATATCTATGTGTGACTTAAGGTGAATGGTCACCTTGCTTTCTGATTCACATGCTCGTTTTATTCTACTCTTAACAATTTGTACTAACATAAATTTGCAGACCTAAGTATTTCTTTGGAAATCATATGATATTTAGGTGCTATAAGCATTATCTTGCATGCCAAGCTTCTGTACAAATACTGATCAAATTAATGTATATATCTCAGTAGCTACATCTATATCGCATTTATATTCTCTCAAACCTCCTCTCTCAGAACTCCTGGTTCTGTTAAACTGACCTATTTATTTTTCTCTGTTTAAATGGTATGTACTCTATAGTTTGCCCTTGCTTCAGTCATTTCTCTTACTGAACCCTATCCATCACTATTTGGTACATCTTAATTGACTCTCGGGTTCTCTCTTAAGAACACTCTTATTGACAGAGCTTTTCTTGATTTCTCCAAGATTAATTCCTTCTCCTTCACTCCAATATAGATATTTTGTTCAAAGCACACATTCGGTGTTTAGCTAATGGTTTCATGGGTTATTGTTTATCATTTTTGGAAATTATCTGGTCTCTGTAAATTGACTGTAACTTCTCAAGATAGTAAGAACACTTTTTCAAAATAGAAATTGTACCTTGTTCATACAATAGGATGTTTAAAAATGTCTGGAAATTACAAAGGTGGTAATACAAGAAAAAAAATGCCATGAAAATGAAAATCATGACTGTCCTGGTTACTACCACATTCTGGTGTCTAGCATAATACAGAGTACACAGTTGGTGATCAATAAATCCTTGTGAGTGAATCTAATAAATGAACAAGCAAATAAAAACCTCTGGATAAAACACAAATTTAAAAAGTAATGTTCCTTTTCTATTTTTGTTAAGTCACTTATGATGGTTAAAAATGATAACAATAATAATTGGCTGGTCACTTACATTCTGATACAGGAATGTAAGTTGATTGGAAAATAAAGAAATGAACTTGTTCATTATCTTAAATACATTATAATAAGAGGAAAAATATCCCTGAATATAAATTTCTTTGGAGCTCAACTTGACCGGTAGTTCACTTTTGTGAACTAAATTAGGACATTTAGCATGAATACATAATGTTTCCAAGGCAGATAAGTCCATCTTACACAGTAGTGATATTGTCTCTAGGTTGGGCAGTGGTTTCCTTTTTCTTTATGGTGTATGGTCTCCTTTTCAGTGTAAGGCCTTTAATGAAGTGAGTGCATCGCAGGTAATGCATGAAAGACTAAACCCAAGCAGCAATTGAGTTTACAACTGGCTAAAGATTTGAAGGCCTTACAAGGAACAAATGTAATCTTCCTGCACTTATCTTTGCTAGAGTGACTATGGAGAACAAAAGTGATTGCACTCTTGTAACAAACGTACCTTGGGACCTAGGTTTACCAGATTTCAGGAACATTATATTTCTCTCTCTCTCATCAAAAGTCCAATCCTTGCCAGGCGTGGTGGCTCAGGCCTGTAATCCCAGCACTTTGTGAGCCTGAGGAGGGAGGATTGCCTGAGACCAAGAGGTCGAGACCAACCTGGGCTACATGGTAAGACCTCGTCTCTACAATAACTAAAAACATTAGCCGGCAGTTGTGGTACACACCTGTAGTCCCAACTACTTGGAAGCCTGAGGAGGAAGGATCGCCTGAGCCCAGCAGGTTGAGGTTTCAGTAGCTGTGATCATGCCCCTGCACTCCAGCCTGGGCCACAGAGTGAGACTCTGATTCAAAAAAAGGCCCAATCCTCCGAGCTGTTTTAATCCTACTAGTGGGAAAACTGATTTAACAAATTGCACTAAAGTGCAGACTCATCGAAGACACTATATTTTTAAAGTTGAGCTCATTCAGACATATGTCTATATGTGGGACTGTCCCCAGGATTTTTCCAGTGAGTTCAATTAAAAACAAAACGCGCTCTGTCTAGAAATATTTTGGAGCAGGTCAGCATTTTTTAGGAATTATTTCTCTTAAATAGGCCTCGCAAAATGTCTTATCCACTTTCACTATTCAACTTTCTCTTTCTCCATAGACGACATATTTTTCACAGTTTCTCCCCTTTCACTCCTCTTCAAACCAGCAAGACAAACGGTGCCCCAGTGGTCAAATATGTGTTCGTGCGCCTTGTCCTGGTCTCATGGAGACAAGTGAGGTATGAGGAAAGGGACGTGACAACAGCAATTGTAACTCAAGCAGCTTGTGTGTGTGTGTGTGTGTGTGTGTGTGTGTGTTTGGGAGTGGAGTGTCTGTGAGGGAGCATGTGGAGACACAGCCTAGACAGGAAGAAGAAACGATCGTAAAATAGATTACATGTTATTACTATGTGGGGAACTTCTAGCATCCAGGTCCAAAACAACTCTCCTGGGGCTGCAATCCATTATTAGTTATTAAATTAATAAGGAACAAAGCAATTAATACAAGTAATACACACCATAGCCTTCTGGAAAAGTAATACAGATTTTTGAAATATATCCTAATATGTGTCACACCAGGAGTCAAGTAATACGAACAGAGTAATTACCCAGGATGTCACTTCCTAGGCACAGATTATTAAGTCTATGAAAAAAGGCACTTTAAAACCGAAACACTGAAAAAAAAGAGACTAGAAATTAGAACATGATGTTGATATATCTAAGTTTCCAGTTTGGGGACAAACAAAAGAAATGCAAAGAACCACAGTGGTATCTTGCAACTCTAAGGCCGTTTTTAGCAGCTACTGAAATAAAAACCATTTATAAATAAGCTCCTTTTGATTAAAAAAAAGCCCAGATTATCATCAGTTCTCTAAACAACTATGATCTGCTAACACGACTCTACGAGGAATAATCTTTTGGATTATTTTAAACTGATGGGAAGTTGTCAGCGTTTCAGGGGACGAAGTACGGCTTTGTCTTGTTGGAAACGCTGTTACTTAGACACCTTCGCAGCCACGTCAGCCTCACGACTCTTATTTTGCTGATTTCTCCAAGTATGAGAACTCCTGCCCTCATCTTCCTGTTCCTCATTAGACACCTTAAGGGTCACTGGCAAGCAGTGGTCGTTTTATAGAAATAAGGGTCTAGCATGAATGTGTCATGAAGTTGGAATAACTTGCTCTTCCCACAGGACACAGCAAATCAAGGTTGAGGTCCGTTGCCAAAAGCCTCGGGCCCAGCTGGGGGCAGCGCCTGGGAGGAAGGCAGGTTATCTTTGCACTGGAGGGTGTCGTTGCTGTATCTTCCCTGCTGTTAAACTGCCGTTTTCAGAGGCTACTGACCTGGGAGCTTTCATCAGCCTTAAACACGCTTTTAATAACAACAAGCTCAGGGAATCTGGGGAGCTGTTCACAAACGTCTGGAACTCTGACAAACATCTTCCAGTTCTGCCTGGTAAGGTCCACCGCTGTTTCATGGGCCACGTCTCTTCTCCAGCCCCAGTTCGGGAGGCAAAACCAAACATCACCTTTCGGAATGAAACCCACAAATAAAAACAAATTAACTCACCTCACCACCCGCCCCTTGCCCTCCCCTGGAGGTGTATTCTAGCCCAGTGCTTGTTTTAATGTTCGGTTTTACAGCTTTTTGTGTTGAATTCTTTGGACAGCCACCGTCCTCAGAGTGCGGGTGTTGCAATTCAGCTTCCTCATTAATCATAACGGAGATCTGTGCTCACATGATCCCAGCGCATGGACTCTCCTCTCAGCTTGCAGTCCTGCTTGTTGCAACAAACAGGCTGCAAACTGTGTTTACTTTACATGTCAGATATGGTTAGCCTTGAACCAGGGCCTCTCGTGTGAACTATTCAGCAAGTCCAGTGCAGTCAGGCTCAGGTTTCTCTTCTATAATGGGAGTGACATCAGATCTTCAAGCATGGTGATAGTGGTTTTGACCGAACCGCGTGCAGATTATGTCTGGAGATTTCAATGACGGTTGAGCTTCAATTCAAGAAGTCAACGTCCTGAATTAAGTGTTTCCTTCGGGGATTTTCTGTGTCAAGATGGAGAGAACAAAGTTCTGTGGAGGTGTTTTGATTAATGTGCACGCTCAATTTCTTGGGATTCACAAAGCTTCTTTCTAAAGTTATCATTATTCTTCAACATGTGCCTTTCTCTGTAGTCAGCCCCCTTATCACAGAGAATTTGATCACACTGTTCTTGAATCAGATCCTACACTTTTCATTTCCAATTACTCAAGTGATTTCTCACCTTTCTGGAAGTCCTGTTTCATACAAAGTCAATATCCAAAAGTTCAGTGTTCCATGGTCTCCAGTTATTTCAAGTGGTTTACTTTCGTCTCACCAGGCAGACAATACGTTGAGAGCATTAAGGTCAGCAATTCCCCCGATGCAAGACTAGTTTGAAAAAACGAGTATCTCTCAATTTTATCCCCACTTGTCTGGAGGAATTTTAGAAGTAACCACTAAGGATCCTAGAATAAAAAGATGTTCCTGTCTTTAACAGACAACTTTCTGGGTATGATGTGGGACCAGATCTGCACACGAGCATCGATGTAACACGTCCTGAAAGCAAAGCTTTTCTAGACTTTCAAAGACTCTGGTGCAGAGAAGGTATTTTCTGTCTCTCTAGTCCACTGACTCCAAATAGGGAAGAGTTTGCCCCCCATAGGACATTTGACAATGTTTAGGGACGTTTTTGGTTGACACAACTAGGGAGGGGGCTTGCTCTCGTGGCTCATGGCTTGGGGTGCTCCTACATGTCCTACGATATACAGGAAAGGCCTTCCCCTGCCCCATCCAATGATTATCTGGCCCCAAATGTCAGTAGCACTGAAGCCGAGGAACCCCGCTCCTGTCTCCGTCAGTACTAAGCTCAGTGTTTTATGTATAGTAGGCATTCAATGAAATGGTAACAAATGAACACATGAATAAATTAAACGGTCTACACTAGAATCAGTGGTCAGTTCTGAACCCTAGTAGTCCCTTGGTAACCTATTTTACCCTGGATCTTGCCCATCTGCTTGGACTCACATAACTTATCATTTCTTCCTGCCACTCCTGACATCCTCAGGCTGGCCTGCTTCCACATAGACGAGCTAGATTTAGATTCCTCGCCTTCACAGTCCTCACCTGCTTAGCTCTCAGTCTCCAGCTTGATGGGCTACTGAGACGGAAGCCCACAGGAGCAGGATCGGTCGAAGAACTGGAGTCAGGAGCAATGACAGTCTCCACCACCCATTCCAAACAGTAACGTCACTTGACGGATTTCGGCAATTTTCCCATTTTATGCCAGGCCCTGTTGATACAAGTGCTGTAGCTGTAATGAAGTTAAACTCAATATATTTTTTCCTCTAGTTATAACTGGCAATAATTTTGCAAGTTCCCAGCTACCGTGGAATCCATTTGGGGCAGGCAAGAAAAGCAAACAAGTCCCAGTATGAAATGTAATTGTGGTTGCCACATGTGAAACAGGTTAGCTTCCAACGTGTCTTGTTAGCCTTACTCCAGTTTATGGACACTTGCTTTCGCTTAAACAAAGTGTATTTTACTAATAGGAAATGGAGACAGGGATCTGACTATTTTGTTGAAAGAAACGAGACAAAACAGCGTTTCCTGGAAACGTTCAGATGATTAAGACAAAATTACTTAAAATGTGTTGCCAGAAGGTGAATCAACACTTTTAGATTATTTATCAGAGATAACGTAGAACTTCACTACGTGTCCAGGTCCAGAAATGTGACAAGGTACAGTTAATTTAGGCATACATACTATACGTTGACACACTGATCTTGTTATGTACAATGCCCATTTATTCACCACAGTGGTCCTCTCAGGTACATTGTGATATCTTCATGTTTATAGATAAGGGCATTGAGGAGGGCCAGAGGTAGTGGCTCACACCTGTAATCTCAGCACTTTGGGAGGCTGAGGCAGAAGGATTGCTTGAGGCCAGGAGTTCAAGACTAACCTGGGCAGCACACCATTGCCACAAAAAAATAAATAAAACAAATTTTTAAAAGAGTACTGAGGATCAGAGAATTGAATAACTTCCAAGATCACACAGATAGCAAAGGAAGCTTAACTTACAATTGAATGAATGGATAAAAGACCATATTCCATTAAGATATGAACTTCACAGCAACTTAGATGAATTTAGTGATCTATACTCAGTGATCTATCACAGAAACAACAGAGTACCCTGTGTTCTCACTCATAAGCGAACCTTGAACAATTATCATAATAAAAGAAAGGGACTGGCAATAGTGGGAAACTGCCAGGGGAAGGGGCGGGGTGGGATTGGCAGTTGAGGGAAACTGCCAGGGGAGGGAGGGGCACACCTCATCAACAAGGGTTCCTGCATAATGAACATTTATATACATAACCCTGAACTGTACTCCACATCTTTAAAATTAAAAAAAAAAATAGATAGAAGGCATAGAAAAAAATTACAGAAAATTCTTGAACAGCTATTAAAAATCTCAACACATTTGAAATTATGAAATGTCCTTAAATCTTTGACAAAAATGCAAGATTTTATTTTCAGCAGTGTCACTTTACCATCACTTTAAAAATTCTGTATCTATTCCTCGTGTATCTATCTGTTCCTTCAGTTGAGCAACTGTATAGAAGTATATTTTTTCTAAAAAATGTATAGTATTGTATTGTCTTGATCCTAACAAGAAGGAATCAGCTACTATTTTAAGCCCTCTTTAGAGTAGAACATTTCTTCTCTAAAAATAACGTGTCAATAACTCAGCCATGTTCTAGCATCTCATTTAATTATGAAATTGTCAGTATAAATACTTTGTGTCATTAGGTAGAAGTCCTTGGCCACTTGAAAATAAATATTTGAATGCTTCTTCATGACCAAAATGTTTCCATGGTTAGAGACGATACTCTGAAAAGAAAAATATGAAAAACTCAAAGTACTTATAACTACCGAAAGTTTTTTTTCTTAATCATACTTAATTCATCTTATAAGTAAACTATATTTGTACAAGCAAAAGTACACATTTTATTTAAGTAGACCAATTTGCAAAGAACCCTGTACATACATCTGTAACCTACTATAAACACAGACATACAGAGACCCTTTATACGAATTCTTCTTTATATATTTTTACTTCATATCAAGGATTTCTACTGACGTCAATGGCAGTCTTAGGATTGGAATGAGTAGTGAAAATTAAACACCAGTGGCTGAGAGGATTTTATCACATTCGCTGAAAAAAAATTTGCATAAGTGAGCTAACCAGTGAACCCTAATTTAAGAAATTTCACCCATTTCAATCTTTCTGACGGAGAGAAACAACATCAACAACAAGAATAACTGAACAGGCTTATGGTTTCGAATAATGTCATGTTTTAGTTGGGTTGAAACTTGTAATAAATTGCTTTTCTATTCCAACCTAACATAGCTTTTTTCTATTTCCAGACATTCATTACCAGAATTTCCACAATTATACAGGGAAGCAAAGGATGATGACGTATATAAAATTCAGTCATAAATTCACGTTTTTATTGACACTTAAAAATCAGTCTTCATTCAAACACCTTTCCCATTTCAAAACTAGCATTTATCCCTTTCCAGTTTGCCAACAATTTTAAAGACGGTTTCTCAGACATCATCCGATGTTGGAAGTACTCACAAGATGCCTTGTATTATGGAATCCCACATCATGTATAGGATTTTCACTTTCCTAATAGGAGGGGCATCATAACTCGCCAATTAACAATATTTTCATTCTTTCTGGTTTAAGCATTGCTTTTTTCGTGTAAATTAGTCTTTGGCAAGGCAAATAATGAGACTGCACACTTCCTTCCCTCCCTCAAATTCTTAGAATTATGTCTGGAAGTATGAATGGGGGCAGGAGATCAATTCATTGATCTAAGCAGATCAGAGACAGGGCCTCAGTTAATACGTCTCCCTCCAAACGGATATCTATTGATAATATTGCTGAAGGAGAAAAGGCACAGATAGAATAGAATAATCTACCTTATTTGAAGACCCTGCCTCATTTCTGGTGTGGAAGGCGGTCAGAAGGTTTTCTTACTCTTAACAATGAGTTTCATTGTTACTCTTCAGATAGGAAAGTTGCATTAGGTACAAAACAGAGCCTTGGAGTCATTTTAATAATACACAGAAACGTTGATGTGTGTGTGTGTGTGTGTGTGGGGGGGTTATGTAAAATAAATTTTATGTATTTACTACTTCCCACTCTTCTTGCAACCTGCTATTCCAGAATAGCTATCAACGTACATTTCTAGAAGCAGATATTGAGAATTCACCATTTTAACTCTATCTGCTCTCTTAGGAGGAGAAGGGAAAATCTGGCTTTGAAAGTGATATGGGTCTTCTGGTAAAGGGGGATTGGTCTTCTTACATGGGCTCTCTAGTGCTCAGTCCTGCCAAGGGGAAATCTACATTTTTCTTTTTCACTTCATATGAAAAAACAATATTTTTCCTTGATCATTGTGGTGAGATTGAAGCAACAAATCTCACAAACCTGGGTTACTAAACCCTCCCCCCCACCCCCAATAACGTTGTTCCCTTGCTTCGGTCTGTTATTTTACTACCCAGCTTATTTGATCCCGTGGAAGACGAATGGCTTTGACTAAAAAAATTAAACAATGGCAAAGCTAAAGTGCAGCATAGAGTAAACCTTACTGTGCTGCCGAATTTCCTTCTTTTTCCTGTTTCTGAGATCAGATCTGGTTTTCTTTGCCATCGACTCGTATTTGCTGGAATTCTTTTAATCACTGGTGTTTCTTTTTAAAATTTTTGAAATTATAGTCATTTGTCTTCCACAGTTTTCTATTCAGTAGGAAGCAATGCAGTGTCTGAATGATCCAGGCATTGGATACAGAGCATGAAGATCTGGAGTGCTAGCTTGGTTTTGCCACTTTTAACTATTGAGTTCTAGCTCCCAGATCTGTCACTGTAGGGTATTACTCTTCTCACTTGAGAGTTACAAGCAATAATTGCCTTGCATTTACTTTTAGGGTGGTTGGGAAGATACAAAGCTATGATACATCTAGAAGTAATGTATAATCTTTAAATTTGACTAATATAAAAGAAATTACATTGAAAATAAAACCTCTCAGCAAGCTTATTGGATTATATATACATGTAATATATACATATATTTTTAATATATATACATATATTTTAACATATGTAAAACTTAAAACTGAGTACAATGGTTTATGCCTATAATTCAAGCAATTTGGGAGGTGGAGGTGAGAGAATTGTCTGAGCCCAGGGGTTCGAGACCAGCCTGGGCAACTTGGTGAGACCTCGTCTCTACAATAAATAAAGACATTAGCCAGTGTGGCAGCACACGCTTGTGGTTCCAGCTACATGGAAGGCTGAGGTGGAAGCACTGCCTGAGCTCAGTAAATTGAGGCTGTGGTAGCTGTGATCATGCCACTGCACTCCAGCCTGGGTGACAGAGTGAAACTCTGGCCAAAAAAGAAAGAAAAAACAAAACAAAACAATATATGAGTAGAATGACAGTTGAAAAATAATCACAAAGTCTGTTCCTGTGTTTCATAGCATATTAGCTCATTGTAATAGAGATACTTAATTTTCAACTGGCAAATAGCAACTCTGGGTAGCTGTTGGTACATCTATATTTCAAATTTCATCTTATATATTAGGAGATAAAATCAATGGATGGCCAAATCCTCATTACATGCAAAAATAATTTACCACCCATTTGCATCATCCTGAAAACACAATCTTTAGCATACTAAATTGTTCAACAACTCATAGACTTTCTGGAGAGCAGCTACTTGCTCACAGAACTTACAGGTTAAATGATATTCCACTGGTTGCCAGGATGTGTAGCAGGCAACTTTTGTCAGGGACAAGGGTTGGTGGATCTTCATGATGGTGGGGAGATGCCTGAAGGAAGAAGCAGGCACTTTGTTAGAGAGACAACCGAGTTGGTCTCTTGGATGATCTAGAAGGCTCTTCAGGGAAGACTACGTGGTCTCAAATATGCAATCTTTCCAAAACTTTGACATCCAAACATTATGTTTCTCATGCTAGTACACCGGGAAATGCAAGCCTGAGCTCTTCCAAGTATGTTGGATAATGCTTGTTCTTCTCCAAATCCTCTAGACATATGCAAAGAGGCAAGAACTCATGATCAAATTTACATAACAGCAACCCATGGTGAGTCTAGCCACATCCAGCACACCTCTCATGGAATGGTGATAGTCTAGAGAATATCATTTACCCTACTTCTCCTGTACCTATAAATTTCTGATTCGAGTTTCACTTTGTTGGAAGTACTAATCCTTCCCCTAAACAAGATAAATATAATTTTTTTTCTTGGGGCTACAGCCTTCAGGAAGCAGCACTAGGGTTAATCTGACCCACCCCAATATCAAGAGAAACATCTCAATGAGTGTGAACAGGATGCATGTCATAATTTGGATGGGACTTACTCATGACCATGGATCACTGAAACAACTAGGCCAACCAGGTAAGTATGAGATATTCCCAAGGATGTATGTCAATAACTTTGTCATATTTGAATGGGTGGATACCAGTGCTCGGTGTCACGCTTGCATACTACTAAAAACCTGAATTGATAAATCAACTGTGGGGAAACCTGGGCGAGGAAACTGTGGAGAAATCTGGAGAAGCTGTTGGGGAATTTCGGTAGAGCAGCTTACCACTCCCTAAGCTATATTGGGAATGGGATAGTATTTGCAGGCTGTGTGCCCCTTTAGAAAGGGAAACAAGAATAAAAAAGAGTGATGGAACCTGAGCCAGAATGACCATGAAAAAGAGCCCAAATAAACACAACCAGAAACAAAAGATCAAGTCACAACTGATCCTGAAGAAACAGAAATGATTATCAAGGATTACGATGCACACTATGATAACCTAAATGAAATGGAGGATTTTCTGACATCATACAACCTCCCACAGAAATAACAGCCCAGGAAACTGACTCTGTCAGAAGAATTCTACAAAACATACAAGAGGGAGCTAATATCAATCCTGTTGAAAGTATTCCAGGCAATTGAAAGATGGAACACTCACCAAATCATTTTATGAAGCTAACATCATACTGATACCCAAACCGGATAACAATCCAACTATGAAAGAGAACTACAGGCCAGTATCCCCGATGAACATATATGCAAAAATACTCAACAAGATTCTAGCAAATCGTATCTAAAAACACAGCTCAAAAATCATCCACCATGACCAATCAGGTTTCATTCCTGGGATGCAGGACTGGTTCAACAACCACAAGACCATAAAGGTAATTAAAGACATTAGCAGATGTAAAACCAAGCGCCACATGATCATATCATTAGATGCAGAAAAAGCTTTTGATAAAATCCAGCATACCTGCATGATTAAAAACCCTTGAACACCTAGGCATAGAGGGAGCATACCAAAAAATAGTAAGCACCATCTATATAAATCCACAACCAAAATATTGCTAAACAGACAGAAACTGGAAGTATTTCCCCTGAAAACCAGAACAAGAGAAGGATGCCCACTCTCACCCCTCCCTTACAACATAGTGTTGGAAGTCCTAGCTATGGCAATCAGATAAGAGATGGAAATCAGAGGTATCAAAATAGGAAAAGAAAAAGTCAAGTTATCCCTCTTTGCTGATGATATGATCCTATACCTCAAAAAACCAAGAAAATCTGTCCAAAACCTCCTTGCACTGATACAGGACTTTGGCAAAGTCTCAGAGTACAAAATAAACATGCAAAAGATAGTCACATTCTTATATACCAGCAACAAACAGGCAGAGAACCAAATAAAAACACAATCTCATTCACTATAGCCACAAAAAAATGAAATACCTCAGCATCTTCCTAACCAGAAACGTGAAAGATCTTTACAATGAAAACTACAAAACTCTGCTTAAAGAAATCCAAGAAGACACAAGCAAATGGAAAAATATTCCATGCTCATGGATTGGAAGAATCAACATTGTTACGATGTTCATCCTACCAAAAGCTATCTATAGATTCAATGCTATACCCGTTAAATTACCAGCATTATTCTTCTCAGACCAGGAAACAACACAGAAATTCATATGGAAACATACATGACCACGAATAGCCAAAACAATCCTTAGCAAAAGAAACAAAGCAGGAGGTATCACACTTCCAGACTTTAAACTTTGTTATAAGGCTACAATAATCAAAGCAACCTGGTATTGGTATAAGAACAGGCAAATAGACCAAAGGAATACGATACAGACTCCAGAAGCAAAGTCTCAATTGCTCAATCAACTCATCTTTGACAAAGCCTCCAATAACAACCACTGGGGTGAAGAGAATCTATTCAGTAACTGGTGCTTGGAAAACTGGCTGACCACATGCAGAATGAAACAGGACCCCTATCTATCACCAAACACAAAAATCAACTCCAAATGGATCAAATACAAAAAACACTAAACCTCAAACATTAAGAATCTTAGAAAACACAGGAGATACCATTATGGAACTTGGAATAGGTGACCAATGCCTGATCAAAACCCCAGTAGCCCATGCCATAAGAGATAAGATTGACAAGTGAGACCTCATCAATCTGAAAAGCTTCTGCAAAACAAAATAAACCATCAAGAGAGTGGAGAGACAACCCACAGAATGGGAAAAAATATTTGCCAACTGCATATCTGGCAAAGGCCTAACATCCAGGATCTACAAGGAATTCAAACATGCTGAAAGGAAAAAAACCAAACAGCCCCATTAAAAAGTTGTCAAAAGACTTGAAATAGACACTTCTCAAAAGAAGACATACACATGAAAAAATGCTCAGCCTCACTAATCATCAGAGAAATATAAATCAAAACCAGAGTGACATACCACCTAACTCCAGTAAGACTGGCCATCATTAATAAAACAAAAAACAACAGATGCTAGCAAGGATACAGAGAAAAGGGAACACTTCTACTCTGTTGGTGGGAATGCAAACTAGTTCAACCTCTATGGAAAACAGTGTGGCAATTCCTAAAAGAACTGGAAATTGACCTGCCTTAAGACCAAGCAATCCCTCTTCTGGGAATATACCCAGAGGAACTTAAACCGCTCTACAAAAAAGATACTTGCACATGCATGTTCATTGCAGCACTATTCACAATAGCAAAAACATGGAACTAACAGTGCTGCCCATCAAAACTGGACTGGATAAAAAAACGCAGTACATATATACAACGGAATATTACACAGTCATAAAGAGGGACAAACATATGGACTTCACAGCAACTTGGATGGATTTAGAGTCTATAATACTCAGTGACCTATCACAGAAACCAAGAACAGAGTACCACATGTTCTCACTCATAAGTGGACCCTGAACATTTAGCATAATACAATAAGATAGGAACTGGCAGTAGCAGGACACTGCCAGGGGAAGGAGGGAGGGCACATAACATCAATAAGGGTACCTGATTTCAAACCAGGTGAAGTAAGGACCAAAGGGAGGCCCAACCTTTGCCTGTACGATAAGCTCTTGTGTATCTAAATCTGAATTGTACCCCACATCTTTAAAATAAGCAAATTATAAAAAAAAAGAAAGGGAAGCAAAGAGGCAAACCCAAGAAGTCGTCCAAGTCTCTATAGGAAGTAAAAAGTTATGGGGAGAAAAACCAGATGACTGATAAACTTCCTCTTGAGATTCCTTTATAAGAATCCATGTGCCTGTGGTTCTTAAGGTATTAAAAAGGAGGAAATTGGCTGGGCTCGGTGGCTCAGCCTGTAATCCCGCACCTTGGGAGGCCGAGGTAAGTGGATGGCCTGAGCCCGCGGGTTCGAGACCCACCTGGGCAACTTGGCGAGACCTCATCTCTACAACAAATCAAAAATTAGCCGGGCGTGTAGCACATGCCTGTAGTTCTGGCTACTCGGAAGGCTGAGGCGGAAGGATCGCCGGAGCCCAG
>CAUYQG010081194.1:0-23464 GCA_963574415.1 Tarsius wallacei | reverse complement strand
CAAACTCAAGTGCAGCATGTCTTAGTTTATTTTCTATTGTTTATAACAGAATACCAGCCAGGCTCAGTGGCTCAGCCTGCAATCCCAGCGCTTTGGAAGGCCGAGATGAGTGGATTGCCTGAGCCCGCGGGTTCGAGACCCGCCTGGGCAACCTGGCGAGACCTCATCTCTACAATAAATCAAAAATTAGCCGGGCCTGGTAGTGCGCGCCTGTAGTTCCAGCTACCTGGAAGGCTGAGGCGGAAGGATCGCCGGAGCCCAGCAGATTGAGGCTGCAGTGGCCGGGAGCGTGCTACTGCACTCCAGTCTGGGCGACGGAGTGAGACTCCAACTCAAAAACAAAAAACAAAAAGCAAACAAACAGAAAAACCAGAATACCTGAAACTGGGTCATTTAAAAAGAAAAATATATTTCTTAAACATTGAGGATTTAGTTTCTAACACATGAAATTTGAGGGATACATTCAAACCATAGTATTCCACCCTTGAGGCCCCAAATTCATATTTCTTTTTACACATAAAATACATTCATTAATCCCAGCACTTTGGGAGGTGAGGCAAGAGGATTGCCTGAGCCCATGGGCTCAAGACCAGTCTGGGCAACTTGGTGAGATCTTGTCTCTACAAATCAAAAACAAAACAACAACAAAAAAATTAGCCGGGTGTGGTGGGCCACGCCTGTAGTTCCAGCTACTTGGAAAGCTGAAGTGGAAGGGTCATGGCTGTGGTATCCCTGAGTGTGCCAGCCTGGCTCTGACTAAAAAAAAAAAAAAAAAAAAAATTCATTCCATCCCCATAACCCCAAAGTGTTAACTTGGTCCAGTATCAATTCAAAAGTCCAAAATCCACAGTCTACATAATGGTGGCACAGGATTAAGAAAAACGTTCCTATTCCAAAAGCGAGAAACAGGCAAAAAGAAAAGAGTAACAGGTCCAAGCAAGTTCAAAACTAGTAGGACAGACATGACATCTCAAAGCTGGAGAACAATCTCTTTTGAGTTCATGTTCCACCTTCTGGGCACACTGGAAAGTTTGGGCCCCCAAGGCCTATCTATGTTGCCCACTCCACGGCTGCTCTTAAGAGTTGGAGTCCAGAGCAACCCCTCAGGTCCCCTCCCATTGTGGGAGCTTTTCTGTCTTCTCAATAAATCCTGCTTTCAAAAAAAAAAAGAGTTGGAGTCTGAGGGCAAGTGATACATGCTGTCACAGTTCTGAGGTCTAAGGAGACTGCAGTGGCTTCACTTTCATGATTCCATTAGGCACTGCCGTGGTGGGGACTCTCCGTGGCAGCTTCAATCCCACATTTCCTCTGGGCATTGTTCTAGTGGGGACTCCTTGCAGTGACTCCACCTGTGCAACAAGTTTCTGCCTGGGCCCCCAGGCCTGACAACAGCTTTTAAAATCTGGCTAGAGGCTGTCACGCCTCTACAGCTCTTGCTTTCCGCCAGCCTGCAGAATTAGCACAATGTGGACTTGGCCAAGGTTAATGACTTGTACCTTCATGAACTGTGGCAAGAGCCCCCATGGCTGGGACAGTCAAAGAGCACTGTGCCAGTTTTGGGGAATGCAGTCAGATGTAGCCAACCCATGGCATGACAGCCCTGGGAGGGTCCCTCCAAACCATTCTGCCCTCTCAGGTATCCAGGCCTGTAATGTGAGGAGTGGCTTTGGAGAGCTCTGAAATGCCTTTGGGGTCTTTTTCCATTATCTTGATGGTATCTTCTCTCTGTGCCAATCTCCTTAGCAGAGATGGTCCCTTGGCTACATCTTTGGACTCTTCTGAAAACACTCATTCATTTTCTACCACATGCCCAGGTTGGGAATTTTCCAAAATTTTCCACTATTTCCCTTTTCTCTATCAGTTCATCACAAGAAGTTAGAAGTTAAATATGCCTTTTTACAAAGCCCCAGGACATGGATACGACACCGCCAGGCTCCTTTCTATGATGTAGCAAGGGTGACCTGTACTCCAATTCCCAATATCTTATTCCTCATTTCCATCTAAGATCTCATCCTCACTGACCATATTTCTTTTTTTTTTTCTTTCTTTTTTTTTTTTTTTGAGTTGGAGTCTCACTCTGTCGCCCAGACTGGAGTGCAGTGGCCACTCCTGACCACTGCAGCCTCGACCTGCTTGGCTCTGGCGATCCTTCCGCCTCAGCCTTCCAAGTAGCCAGAATTACAGGCACGTGCTACCATGCCCAGCTGATTTTTTGATTTATTGTAGAGATGAGGTCTCGCCAAGTTGCCCAGGCGGGTCTCGAACCCGCGGGCTCAGGCAATCCACTCACCTCAGCCTCCCAAGGCGCTGGATTACAGGCTGAGCCACCAAGCCCGGCTAGTGCCCATATTTCTATCAACATTCTGGTCACAACCCCTTAACCAATCTCTAAGGAGTTCCAAACCTTCCCTAGTCTTCTTGTCTTCTAAGCCTTCACCAGAATCTAGGCATTCATTCTCTAGCCTGCTCCTTCTCCAGCCTCTGCCCATTACTCAGTTTCAAGGCAGCTTGCAGATATCAGCAACAACCCCACTTCTCGGTACCAATTTTCCGTCTTAGTCCATTTTCTGTGGCTTATAACAGAATACCTAAAACTGGGCAGTTTATAAAGAAAAGAAATGTGTTTCTTACAGCTGTGGAGACAGAGAAGTTCCAGGTCAGGGGAATGCATCTAGTGAGACTTCTTGCTGGTGGGGACTCTCCGAAGATTCCGGGAGAAAGTGCCAAGCATCATAGGTGAGGAGACTGAGAGTGTTCTCTTAGGCCTCTCTTCCTTTTCTTATAAAGTCACCATTTCCACTGCCAGGATAATCCGTTAATCAATTAACCTTTAATCCACTAGTTCATGAGATTAATCCATTCATTAAGGGCAAAGTCTTCATGATCCAATCACCTCTTAAAGGCCCCACCTTTCAATACTACTACACTGGGGATTAAGTTTTCAACACATGAAATTTGAGGGGTGCGGGGGCGGGGGGTGGGCGGGATTGACAGTAGTGGGATTCTGCCCGGGGAGGGGGAGGCATAAGTGCATAATGAACATTTGTATACTTGATCCTTAAAAAAAAAAAAGGAAATTTGAGGGGGCATATTCAAACGCTAAGGCAGCAGAAATATTGCCTACAAATCTACTTAAATATGTATTTCAAGTTCTCATTCCACCAGGAGCCATCCAGTTTGGGCTCCCTTCTTCTTCTCTTTAAACTATGCCTGTTTGACCGGGCTCAGTGGCTCAGCCTGTAATCCCAGCACTTTGGGAGGCCAAGGCGAGTGGATTGCCTGAGCCCGCAGGTTCGAGACCCACCCGGGCAACTTGGTGAGACCTCATCTCTACAATAAATCAAAAATTAGCCGGTCGTGGCAGTGCGCGCCTGGAGTTCCGGCTACTTGGAAGGCTGAGGTGGAAGGATCCCCGGAGCCCAGTGGGTCGAGGCTGCGGTGACCAAGAGAGTGCCACTGCACTCCAGTCTGGGCAACTCCAACTCAAAATAAATAAATAAAATAAAATAAAATAAGCCTGTTTATGTAGTATGAAAGTAAGAAGTAGGTCTGCTCTTCAGTGTCAGCCATCCACATAGGCACCTGCTGAGACATGCATCATCCATCCAGTAAGGACTTCAGAGTTGGATCATCATCAATCCAAACAAAGTGACATTGAGATGTCATACCACCCAAACAGGCACTCTGGGGCACTTTCTATGATCCCTATCTTCTCCAGGCAGATGACATTTCCCAGAGCTTAGCTTATGAGGCAGTGTCTAAGGACTCCATAAGGAACTCTAGTGATGGTGACTCCTCCCTTTGTCCTCACTCATTTCAATATGCAAAATACTTTTCTGTTCTCTGAGCGAAATAAGAGAAAGTTTCTATCTTTCTCAACCAGTGACCAAACATTTTCTCTGTACTTCAGTATTTCCCTAAAGACCCAAGCTTTTCTTTTCTTTTCTTTTCTTTTTTTTTTTTGAGTTGGAGTCTCACTGTCGCCCAGACTGGAGTGCAGTGGCTGCTCCTGGCCACCCCAGCCTCGACCTGCTGGGCTCCGGTGATCCTTCCGCCTCAGCCTTCCGAGTGGTTGGAACTACAGGCCCCGCTACCACGCCCGGCTAAGGACCCAAGCTTTTCAAAGATGAATTATAAAATTATTAAAAATTAAAATAAATAACTTTTCTTTTAACCTACACAACTATTTTCCAAATCAATGAGTACAGATTGGCCTAGACATTGAAATGCTGAAACAGTCAATGGGAATAAAACGAAAAATGAGTTAGGTGAGAGAACTACTTTTGTCCCTTTCATACCAACGTTTTCATTTTTTGTTAAATTCACGTTTTTGTTTGTTTGTTTGTTTTGTTTTTTTGAGTTGGAGTCTCACTCTTGTCGCCCAGACTGGATTGCAGTGGCACGCTCCCAGCCACCGCAGCCTCGACCTGCTGGGCTCCGGCGATCCTTCAGCCTCCGCCTTCCAAGTAGCTGGAACTACAGGCGCGCGCTACCACACCCGGCTAATTTTTGATTTATTGTAGAGATGAGGTCTCGCCGAGTTGCTCAGGCGGGTCTTGAACCTGCGGGCTCAGGCAATCCACTCACCTCGGCCTCCCAAAGCGTGGGATTACAGGCTGAGCCACCGAGCCCGGCTAAATTTATGTTTTAACCCTATAGTTTTTATATAAAGATTTTAAATTTCTATATGGGTTTTTGTATTTCTTTAAACTTTGGAAATTAATTCTAGAATTATTATATTCTAAAGTATGTCTTCTTTAAAAGTTATATTTTAGAGAGTAAAGTAAGATTGTTTTGTATGTCGTGTATTATTTATTTTTAAAAGAATACCGTCTATCTCATTTCCAAAGATTATATATTATTAATTTATTATGAATTATATTACTCAAATTCACTGACAACTTATCTATTCTTTTCCTGCTTGAATGGCTATGTTGTTAAGAATATTTTTTATTGCAAATAACATAAGCCTAACTCAAACGAGCATAATTCATTAAAAGAATTAATATAGCTGGGATTTTCAAAATATAAACTTCATCAGAAGCTGGATCTAGGGATTCAAATGATGCAATTGGTACTTTCTTCATCTCCTAATCTTGCTTGCCTCTGTCTTCTTTTTTCCTTAAGCAGACTGTTTATGTCCAACAAGTTAACTCCTGGGAAATCTAGACTTATATGTTCCTTGTAAATTGTAATCACTGGGATAGAGACACTCCTTCTCTCCCAGTACACATATCAAGATAAGATAAAGGACTCTGGTTGACCCATTTTGGGTAAATTGAGCCAATCCTTGAGTCAGAAAGATAAGCCACTCTGATTGGTCAGCTCAGGTGTTATGCGCAATCTCAGGTCAGGTTTCACAGACTCAGATCTACTTCAAGGATCCCCTTAAGAACACTTTATTAAGGACATGCTTCCTGGAGAAAACAGGAAGTGGGGAGAGTTAGAGAAGGAGGAAAAGGCCCAGCAATTCCCAGAGTCTCATGAGCCCCTAAGGGAGTCATTGAGCATAAATGACACCTCAGTGCGTGTCCTCAGGCAAAGGAGCCCTAGGTGTGGAGAGATTAGAAGGCCATAAAACTCAGGTACTTTCAGTTCTGCCTTTAGAGAAGGCAGATCCAGTGCCCAGGATCTAGCCTCTGAAGAGCTCAGGTGCAAAGCCTTAGTGGCAAGGCACACCAAAGCTGATAATGGGCTCTCAGAACTGGCAAAAAGGAATCCGGAGGAATCTGAGTGGGGCACCCAGCGTCTGCTAAATTTGCCCAGTGCTGTGGTGGGGAAGATGTAACCTCTTTACCAACATCACAAATATATTGTCAGGGTTGGAGGAAGGGCGGTTCCCAGAGGAAAAGATGTGGAGCCAAAAAATATGTGACCACTCTGTCTTTCAAAGCCTGAGGTAAAGCAGTTAAATTCTCCTGCAACTATAGTCTTTCTGTACATTTATCCTTTTCTTCTAATAATTTTTTTACTATAGTTGTTGATGCTCGTCAACACATAAAACTTTTATGGGTGGGTGTGGTGGATCATGCCTGTAATCTCAACATTTTGGGAGGCCAAGGTATTTGAGCCTAGGCGTTCAGGACCAGCCTAGGTAACATAGTAGGACCTTGTCATTACAAGAAATAAATAAACAAATAGTAACTAAATAAAGGTTTCTAATTGTTATAACAATTGTGCAGTGTAGTGTTCATGATAAAAATGACATTTAAAAAAAATCATTTAATGTTTTGACTCTGATACTTATGTTGTCCAAAATCATTATTTCCATCTTCTTTTGAAATGTGTAATATAAATCTTAGTCCATGCTCTTGTTTTTCAAATTGTGTTTTGTTTTAGATGTGCTCTTTAAAAGCAACATATTGATTTTTTTAATCTTATTTGGAAAAACTTAGTTTTAACTAAGGAGTATAGCCCATTTGATTTTATTATCAAGACTAATGTATTTTTGGTCTTACTATGCTGTCTTTGGTTATATTTTCTTTGCTGTCTTTCACTACCCTCTTTCTTTCAGGTATCTATGCTGCTTCCTTTGCCTTCTGTCGTTTGCTCTTTGAGTTGATATTATCTTTTAAAAATCATTATTTTTCATTCTTTACTTTCACATAAGATTTTAAAAAATAGGTATCTTTTTGCTTTCTCCCAGTTCACATCTCCTCACTAATTCATAGTCTGTATTCCTATTATTTGGACATTTAAACCCACATTAATTTGATTTGAGTCTATATTAAATTTTTACATCATTGTCTTTTAAGAACAATTTCTGACATTTACATTCACTTTTATAACCAAGTTTACAACTATTTAAACCTAGTTCATTGTGTGTGTCAATTTGACTGAGCCATGGGATATCCAATATTCGGTTAAACATTTTTTTGGGTGTGCCTGTGAGGGTGTTTCTGAATGAGATTAGCGTTTGAATCAGTAGACTGAGTAAAGCAGACTGCCCTCCCCAGTGTAGGTGGGCCTTTTCCAATTCACTGACGGCCTAAATATCGAAAGGCAGAGTAAGGGAGACTTTGCTCTCTCTGCCTGCCTATCTTCCAGCTGAGTATACTATAGCTTTCCTGGGTCTCCAGCTTGCCAACTGCAGGGATCGTGAACCTTCTCAGCCTTCATAGTCACATAAGCCAGTTCCTTATAATAAATCATATATCTGTGTATGTATATATGTGTGTATGTATATATGTGAGTGTGTGTGTGTGTGTGTGTGTGCATTTACTATTTGTTTTGTTTCCCTGGGGAACCGTAACACACCAAGTTTTATGTTTGAACTATTTTAATGACACTGTAAGTTCTTTTATATCATAACTTCCCCATTTTAAAATTTTTATTAAATTCATAGTCATTTCAAATATGTCTTTGGTAATTTTCTTTAAAAAAAAAAAAATGTAAGCCAGGTATGGTAGTGAGCGCCTGTAGTTCCAGCTACTTGGAAGACTGTGGTGGAAGGATCACCTGAGCCCAGCAGATGGAGGCTGCAGTGGCTGTTAACATGCCACTGCACTCCAACCTGGGCGACAGAGTGAGTCTCCAACTTAAAAAAAAAAAAAAAATACACAATTGGCTAGGCTGGGTGGCTCAGCCTGGAATCCCAGCACTTTGAGAGGCTGAGGCGAGTGGATGGCCTGAGCCCACAGGTTTGAGACCAGCCTGTGCAACTTGGTGGGACCTCCTCTCTACAACAAATCAAAAATTAGCCGGGCGTGGTAGTGCGCGCCTGTAGTTCAGTCTACTGGGAAGGCTGAAACAGAAGGATCACTGGAGCCCAGCGGGTCAACACTGGGGTGGCTGTGAGCATGCCACAGCACTTCAACCTGAGCGACAGATAAATAAATAAACTCAACTCAAATAAATAAATAAAGCACATGGATAAGGAGTTTTCTAAGCCATTATATATTTTCAAAATATCTTTATATTGCCTTTGCATATAAACAAAACTTTGAGTGGCTATAGAACTCTTGGGTTACAATTTTATCCCTTTAAAAGTCTGTAGATATAAGAAAGGGATTGGCAGTAGTGGGAAACTGCCAGGGGACGGGGGGTGGGATTGGCAGTTGAGGGAAACTACCAGGGGAGGAAGGGGCACATAATCAATGTTTGTATACCTAACCCTGAATTGTACCCCACATCTTTAAAATAAATAAATAAATAAATAAAAATCAATAAATAAAAGTCTGTAGAAAAAATTCCATTGTAAATTGATATTTACTATTGTGAAAGAGAATTCTCAAGTTTGTCTGGCTTTTGTTT
The DNA here is from genome assembly GCA_963574415.1 of Tarsius wallacei. NCBI lineage: Eukaryota > Metazoa > Chordata > Mammalia > Primates > Tarsiidae > Tarsius > Tarsius wallacei. Next base: position 15,211 of record CAUYQG010081194.1, on the reverse strand, counting down.
CACAATTAACATGTTTTATATCAAAAAGTTTATTTTCAAAATTCTTTTTTAGCCTTAAAATTAAAATTTTTTTGCCAAAATATGTTTCTCTCTGTACTAATTTTGTTTATAACATGGTAAGTCTTTTAAACCAACATATGTAGTATCAGGGCTTCTTTTTTCTGCTCAGAAAAGTATTTACCAATCTTTATCAAAGGTTTTTGCTTCTGGTTTCTACTCTGAGTACCTCTTATTCTTTTTTTTTTTTTTTTTTTTTTTAGATTGAGGGGATATGAGTGCCTGTTTGTTACATGGTCATACTGCAGTGGGGATTGGGCTTTTGGTGACCCATTCCCTAGACAGTGAACACTGTACCCATTAGGTAACTTTTGAACCCTAACTCTCCTCCACTCCTCCTCACTTTTAGTGTTGGCAGTGCCTATTATTTCCATTTTTGTGATCCTTTAGTTCTCACGTATAAGTAAGAACATATGATATTCAGTTTTCTGTTTTGAGTTAGTTCACTTTAGATGATGTTCTCCAACTCTGTTCATGTGAGCACCTTTATTTCTTTATATAGATCCTTGTTCTCTATCATTTATACTTGTTTTCTGTCATTTATACCTACCATCCTTTCTACCGTATTTTGTATTGTCCTTACATTTTGTAAAACTTTTAAAATGTGTCTGCCACATCAGTGATTAAATTTTGTTATACCAAGTCTGCTTTTTCACTAACTGCATTGTTGATTGTAATTCTATTGCATTTTTCATTTTCTTGACAAATCCTCATCTCAGGCAGCTGATTTTATCTCCAACACATTTCTGTATGTTTCATACACTATCTCTTTAGGTTAATTTCTACTGTCCTCTTGGATTTCTGTTCCAATTTCATAAAGACTATCTTCCCTGGCATTTTTATGATTCTGCCAAGAAGTTTTCAAAACTTGTCTCTGGTTCTAGTGGCAAGTTATTTTTAAAATATGTAATCCCTTTGAATCTTCAGGGAAAAAAATCAGCTTCTTGTCTCCATTTTTATTTTAAAAGCACACATTAAAGGGGTTTTTGTTGTTGTTGTTTGTTTTTTGTGGTTTTTTTCCTTCTCAATTTTTATTCAGCAAAGAGAGGTTTTCCCCCCAATCTTTGTAAATGCCAATATCAGAGTCTGTACCTTGTCCATGATCCTAATTTAGCCTTTTCTTTAGGGTTAATAGAATTACCTTTTTGTACTATTTCTAGTAGGCAACTTGTCATTTAAATATACTAGTTAAATCTTCATATCTTATAGGCTTGAAATGTAGTCTTCTCAGACCCAGACTGCTAATTTTTATTTGAACCTCTCATTCCACAGAATAGACAAAATCAACAGCCCAAAGCTTTCCTAATACCTACCTTAGGCTGGGTGCAGTGGCTCATGCCTGTAATCCCAGCACTTTGGGAGGTCAAGGCGGGAGCGTTGCTTGAGCCCAGGAGTTCAAGACCAGCCTGGGTAACATAGCGATTCCATCTCTCAAAAAAAAAAGGGGGAGGAGGAGGAAGAAAAGAAGAAGAAGAAGAAGAAGAGGAAGAGGAAGAGGAAGAGGAAGAGGAAAAGAAAAAATTAGCCGGGCATTGTGGCACATGAGGTTGCAGTGAGCCATGATCATGCCACTGCACTACCCCTTGTCCTAACACAATCACCAGAACTCAAAATATCTTGTTGCTATGGTCTAAATGTTGATGTCTACCCAGAATTCAAATACTTGAACTCAATACCTACTGTGATAGTATTAAAAGGTGGTGCCTTTTTTGGAAGTGATTGAGTCATAAGGGCTACACTTTCATGAATGTGATTAGTGCTCTTATAAAAGAGGTTGAAGGGATCTGCCTTGCCCTTCCACTATGGGAGGACACAAGAAGACACCATCTTTGAAGCAGAAATAGGCCATCACCAGACACTGAATCTGTTAATGCCTTGTTGTTGGACTTCCCAGCCTCCCAAAGTATGAGAACTAAATTTCTATTTATAATTTACCCAGCTTTTGTTATAGTGGCAGAAACAGACTAGTACAGAAATTGGGACCAAGAAGTGGAGCACTGCTATAACAAATACTTAAGAATGTAGAAGTGGCTTTGGAAATGGGTAATGGGGCAGAAGAGGGAAGAGTTTGGAGGAGCAGGCTGATTGTGAATGGATAGTAAAGGACAATTCTAGTGATGGCTCAGAAGAGAACAGCTACCAAGAAGACGCCAGTCTTCTTAGACATTACCCAAGTGATGTGACCAGGATATTGATAGAAGTATGGACTGTGAAGTCCATTCTGGTGAGATTTCTGATGGGAGTAAGGAGCATGCTTACTAAAGAAAGGTCAACCTTGTTATAAAATGGCAGAGAACTTGGCAGAACTGTGTTTATGTCCTAGTGCTTTGTAGAAGCAGAACTTGCAAGCAATCACAGGACGTTTGGTGAAAGAAAGCTCTAAGCAAATTGTTCAGAGTGTGGCAAGGATTCTTGACTGCTTATACTAAAATGCAAGAAGAGGAGAATGAATTAAAGATGGAATGTATAATCAAAAAGGAAGCGGACCTCAAAGATTTGGAAAACTCTCAACCTGGCTGAGAAAACACCAAGGGTGTGGCCAAGCAACTGTTTGATAGGGATACTAGCATAGATAGGAGATGCTTGCTGTTTATTCATCACACAATGGAAGAAGGACCCTGAAAACATATTAGAGATCTTCAGGGGCTGCCCTACCTATCACAGGCCCCAAATGCCAGGGCTTTGGGAGCAGAACAATTTCAAGCCTCTGCCCCCCACATTCTGGTGCAGCACTCCTTAGTCCCCCCAGCTGTGACTCAAACGGGCCGAGGTGCAGCTTGAGCTGCTCCTCCAAAATGCGCAGGTGGTAAACTTTGGCATCTGCACAGTGCCTTCTCCACTAGAGTGCAGAGTGCATGAACTGTGGGGGGCGTGGCCGCCTCCCCCTAGATTCCAAGGGATGCCCCAGAGAACCTCAAGCCTCAAGGCCACTGCAAAGAGTCTTCACTAGAGCAATATCTAGTGAGCCATCGAGGCAGAGTCATACCTGAGACCCCAGAAAAGCAGGACCACCAGCATGCAACTCCAGCCTGAGGGAGCCACAGGCACATGACTTCACCAGAGAGAGCAACAGCAGGGGCTGTGCCTAGCAAAGCCATGGGGGCTGGGCTGCTCTGAGCCTTGGAGGTCTAAACCCTGCCCCAGTGTTTCTGGGAGATGGAGCATTAAGTCAAAGAAAATTATTCTGGAGCTTGAAGAGTTAATGTTTGCCCTGATGGACTTTGGATTTTGTTGGGACCTGTTACTCCTTTTTTATTTGATATTTCTCTCTTTTAAGATGGAAATGTTTATTCTATGACTGTCTTACCATTATATTTCAAAAGCACATAATATGCTTGATTTCACAACTGGAGAGCACTTTGACTTGGGATGAATCATACCTTGATTCTCACCCATATCTAATTTGGATATTTAGATGAGAATCTGAGTTTTAGACTTCTGAGTTGGTGCTGGAACAAGTAAGACTTTGAGAGCTATTGAGATGGAGTGAATTTATGTTGTGTATGACAAGAACATGAATTATGGGGGTAGGGGCTAGGAACAAAATGCTATTGTCTGAGTAATGGCGTGCCCCAAAATTTGTATGTTTGAACATAATAACTAATGTGATGATATTAAGAGATGGGGAAAAAAAGAGATGGGGCCTTCTGGGAAATTTCTAATTCATGAGGGTTTTGCCCTCATAGATGGGATGAGTACACTTGTGAAAGAGGTTGAAGGTAGCCACCTTGCCTTCTTTTGCTGTGCAAGGATACAAGTTCATCATCTATAGAACAGAGAACAAACCCTCACCAGATTCTGAGAACAATGTGATCTTGAATTCCCCAACCTCCAGAACTGTGTGCAATATATTTCTATTGTTTATAAATTACCCAGTCTATAATATTTTGTCCAAATGGATTAAGAAAACTGTCATATATTTTCCAAATGAATATGTAAAAATTACAGTTTCAAAACAGGTATATAAAGCCAGGTACCAATGGAACAATGAGAAGTTTAAGATAAGGGTAGGGATAATCCTCTGAATGCCTCAAAAATAATGCTTAGGTTGTGAAGAAACAGTCCTCTCCACTTTTATTCATTTGTACAGAACCTAAACTTTTTTGAAAGGGAAGCAGTTATAGTAGGTTTCTCTACCAACTTCAAGATGAAAAACTAACAAAACTAAACAAAACCACCCACACTGGCCATGCGTTCTGAATGTAGATTGCAAGTTGTGATTTATTCTCTGAATAACCTTTTTTAAAAAAGTCTGTCAGACTTTGCTTTTGTTGTAATTAGTTTTTATCCTTTTCCGTAACTTTGTAAATTTTTTTGAGACAGGGTCTTGCATTGTTGCTCAGGCTGGTCTTAAACTTCCGAACTCAAGCAATCCTCCCACTTTAGCTTCCCAAGTAGCTAGAATTACTGGCCCCTACTATTGTGCCCATTCATAAATGTTTTTGTGAGGAATTGAGAGAGTTATTGAAATAGTACCTGCTAACCAGATGTCATTTAAATTTAAAGCTCTTACTCAATGTTTAAAGTAATACTGAAAAACTTATTTTACTTCTTCTTATCATCATAATCATTGTTGTTGTTGTGGAGTAATAATCATAGCTACCACTTCTTGAGTGCTTATTCTCAAGCAGGCACTCTGATGAGTATATTACAAAAACTTTTTCTAATTCTTATTGTATTATAAGACAATTACTACTAGTCTCACTTTCCATAAATAAACTGAAGTTCAATGAGTTTGAGTAACTTGCTCAAACTATACTGCCATTAAGTTATAGCACTAAGGCTAAGTATCAGATGGCTTTGACTCCAAGCTCCATACTCTCTCTGGCAGAATGATGTCTTGCTCAGTAAAGGAACCTATGATTATATGAACACACCACCACTCGAATTGAATGTTTTCCTGCATGTACATTTAAGAACAACAAGTTTTTATAGTACAGACTGCACAAATTGCCAACAAATCTAGCTTGTGATATATATGGGAGAAAAGGAGACAGCACTTGATAATACAACTATTGCTAGAACAAAAACTTTCAAAAAAAGGTTTTTGTTGTAGCATTAATGACTGCACAGAGATGTGTTTGATGCAAGTCTGTGATGCTGGTTCTGGTGGTAAAGAGATAGTATTATTTTTCAAGGTATCATGTCATTAAATGGGTTATTTTCAGCAGTCAACTTCCTTCCTTCAGCAGGATTTAAGCTTTTTTTTTTTTTGAGTTGGAGTCTCACTCTGTTGCCAGAATGGAGTGCTGTGGCACGCTCATGGCCACCCCAGCATCGACTTGCTGGGCTCCAGCGATCCTTCCGCCTCAGCCTTCCAAGTAGCCAGAACTACAGGTACACACTACCACGCCCGGCTATTTTTATTTTATTTTATTTTATTTTATTTTATTTCATTTCATTTCGTTTCATTTTATTGTAGAGACGAGGTCTCACCAAGTTGCCCGGGCTGAACCTGTGGGCTCAGGCAATCCACTTGCATCGGCCTCCCAAAGTGCTGGGATTACAGGCTGAGCCACCAAGCCCAACCTGATTTAAGCGTTTTGATAACAAGATGCTGTTTGAGGGGGTACAGTTTACTATCCATATCCTTTCAGTTAAAACCCAGATTTAGAATTATTGAGAAAAACTGAGTCATCTCTATAAATGATACATTAGATTATTCTATAAGATAATTAATTCCAAAAGACCAGCTCTTTAACTCTTTAGCACTTTTCTATCACTAACTTTAAAAAAATCTAAACTCAATTAAAGTATTGTTGTGTTTGAATTTCTGCCTCAAATATGTCATTAAAGTGCTTTACAAAAAAAGAGGCTGGAAATAAATATTTCACTTGAAATGAGTACAAGTAGCTGGGCTCGGTGGCTCAGCCTGTAATCCCAGCACTTTGGGAGACTGAGGTGAGTAGATTGCCTGAGCCCGCAGGTTCGAGATCCACCTGGGCAACTTGGTGAGCCCTCATCTCTACAATAAAATCAAATAACTTAGCCAGGCGTGGTAGTGCACTCCTGTAGTTCCAGCTACTTGGAAGGCTGAGGCAGAAGGATCGCCTGAGCCCAGCAGGTCGAGGCTGCATGGCAGGGAACGTGCCACTGCACTCCAGTCTGGGTGACAGAGTGAGACTCCAACTCAAAAAATAAAATAAAATAAAATGAGTACAAGTATATGTTGTTCTGAATCATAGTTGTTTGCAGTGTGGTAGGTCTTTAGAGAAAAAAGTGATTTTAATGGGTTAAAATCTTTCCTTTCACCCATGACAAAACTATAATTCAGAGGGGTCAAACAAATATAATGTAATAAAATAAGGGCTGGCGCTACAGACTCTGAAGACATCAAAGGGTAAGAAGAGAACGTTATCAACAATTCCACACACAAATTTGTTAACTTAGATTAAATGAATCCATTCCTTGAAAATGCAAATTAGCATGCTGGGCTTGGTGGTTCAGCCTGTAATGCGGCGCCTTGGGAGGCTGAGGTGAGTGGATTGCCTGAGCCCACGGGTTCGAGATCCGCCTGGGCAATTTGGTGAGACCTCATCTCTACAATAAATCAAAAATTAGCCGGGTGCGGTAGCGCACGCCTGTAGTTCCAGCTACTTGGAAGGCTGAGGCGGAAGGATCACCGGAGCCCAGCAGGTCGAGGCTGCGGTGGCCAGGAGCAGCGACTGCACTCCAGTCTGGGCGACTGAGTGAGACTCCAACTCAAAAAAAAAAAAAAAAAAAAAAAAAATGCAAATTAGCACAGCTGATGCAGTATAAAATAGTTTAAATAGACCTATAACAATTAGTAAAATTGAATTCATAATTCTGAGACTTCCAAAAAAGAAATCTCCAAGCTTAGAGGATTTTATCAGAGAATTCTACCAAAGATTGAAATAATTAACACGAATTCTATATAATTTCTTCTAAAAAACAGAAGAAGAATGAACGCTTCTTAATTCATTTAATGAAGCTAGTATTATCCTGATAGCAAAACCCAAAGACAATACAAAAAGAGAAAGCTGTAATCAATATCTTTCCTTAATACAGATGTGAAAAAATCAGAAAATAGGTTCAGTAAAATCTTTAAAAAATTATACACCATTACCAAGTGAGGTTTGTTCTTGGGATACTAGACTGCTGAATATTTAAAAATCAATGTAGTCATCCATATAAAAGATCAAAGAAGAAAAATCACCTGATTATATCAGTTGATGAAGCAAAGCATTTGGCAAAATTCAACACTCATTCATGATTTTTAAAAAACCCTCAGAAAAATAGAAATAGAGGAGAACCTTCTCAACTGAATAAGAGCATCTGCAAGAAAACCCACAATTACCATTACACTTAATGGTTAAAGATTCAGTGTTTTCCCCCTAAGGTTGGAAGCAAAGCAAAAATAGCACTCTTTCCACTCTTGCTCAACATAATGCTACAAGCTCTAGCCAGTGCAATAGGCTAGAAAATGAAATAAAAGGCATACAGACCAGAAAGGAAGAAATAAAACTGTCCCTATTTGTAGGAAACATGATTGTTTACACAGAAAATCCCAAGGAATCTACAAAAAACAAAAACAAAAAAACCTCTAAAAACTAGTAAGTGAGTCACAGTGCAAAATGTACATTTAAAAAGTAATTGTAGTGAATCACAGAGGATTTGGGGGCAGTAAAAAGAACTCAAATATTATCATGATGGACATGTCCTTAAATATTTATCCATACTCACAGAATGTACAACATCAACAGTGAACCTTAATGTAAAACTATGAACTTTGGGTTATAATGATCCATCAATGTAGGTTTATCAGTTATGACAAATGCACTCCTCCTGTAAGGGATATTGATGACGGAAGAGGCTATGCATGTATGGAGTCTTGGGATACGTGGAAAACATCTGTACCTTCTGCTCAATTTTTCCTGTGAACAAAGTCTTCTCTAAAAATATTGTCTTCCAAAAAAATTAATTGTATTTCTATATTCTAGCAATGAACACATGAACACTGAAATTTTTAAAAAATATCATTTACAATCACTAAAAAGATGAAATACTTAGGTATAAATCTAACTATATATGATATATATATGGCTTATATGCTGAAAACTTCAAAATGCTGATGAAATAAAACAAAGATTTAAATAAAGGAAGACCCACCGTGTTCATGGATTGGAAGACTAATGTAGTATGTCAATTCTCCCCAAATTGATATCCAGGTTTAATACAATTCCTATCACAATTCCAGCAAGACTGTTAATTGATATGGACAAAATTATTCTAAAATATAAGAAAGAGGAACTATAACAGCAACAAAAAGACAAAATTTTATTTTTATATATTTAATTGTATACGTGGAAATGCAAATGAATTAAAATTGGAATAGCTAAAACAACTTTGAAAAAGAAGAATACATTAAGAGGAAACAGTCTACCCAATTCAAGATGTTTTATAGCTATAGTAATCAAGAATGTAAGTTACTGGCAGTGGGGTAGACACACAGATAAATGGAACAGATTTGAGAACCCAGAAATAAACTCACAAAAATATGCCCAGCTGATTTTTGATGAAAATGCACAAGCAATTCAACAGAGGAAAGACAGTTTTTTTCTATAAATGCTGCTGCAACAATTACATATCCATGGAGGGGGGAAAGACTTTGGCCGAAGTTAAAGATTAACTCAAAACTAAATCATGCATTTGAATATAAAATGTAAACTATAAAACTTGAAAAACACACACACGGAATAAAATTTGGGGGATCTACAATTAGACAAGAGTTCTTAGACTTAACACAGAAGGAACACCTATGAAAGGGAAAAAAAGATACATTGGACTTCACCAAAATCCAAAACCTTTGCTCTGTAAAAGAATCAGTTAAGAGGATGATAAAAATCAAGCTACAGACTGGGAGAAATGAAAACCACAATGAACTATCACAACACATCTATGAGAATGGCTAAAATAAATAGGTAAATTTTCAGGAAATTATGTTGCATGAAAAGAAAACAATTCTAAAAGGTTACATATCATATAATTTGATTTATGTAACATCCTTGATGTAACAAAATTATAAAAGTGGAGAACAGACTAGTGGCTGCCATAGGGTTAAGGAGAGATGGAAAAGGGAGAGCAAAGGATATAGACATCCCGTGATGACAGAAATATTCTGTGTCTTGACTGTATCTATGTCAATATTCTGGTTCTAACTGTGTGCTATAGTTTTGCAAGATAGTACATTAAGGGAAACTGGGTAAAAGGTGCAGTGGATTGCCTGAGCCCACGAATTCGAGACAGCTTGGTGAGACCTTGTCTCTACAATAAATCAAAAATTAGCCAGGCATGGTAAAGTGCGCCTGTATTTTCGGCTACTTGGAAGGCTGAGGCGGAAGGATCGCCAGAGCCCAGCAGGTTGACGAGGCTGCAGTGGCTGGGAGCGTGCCACTGCACTCCAGTCTGGGCAACAGAGTGAGACCTCAACTAAAAAAAAACAATAAAATAAATAAATAAAAGAAAGATTTCAACTATCAAAATTCACTCAAGAGAAATAACCTGAAGAGTCCTATATTTATTAAAGAAACTAAAATTGTACTTCAGAATCTTTTAACAAAGAAAATTCCAGGCCCAGAAGGTTGCACTGGAGAAGTCTATTAAGCATTTATGAAAATATAATGCCACTTCTGCACACACACACACACACACACACACACACGAAGAGAAGAGAATACTTTTCACCTTATTCTAAAATGTTAACATTACCCAAAGCCAAAGCCAGATATAGGTATTACAAGGGAAAAAAAATTTACAAGCCAGTATCTTTCATGAACATAGATGCAAAAATTCCATACAAAATTTTACCAAATTGAATTCAACAATGTATAAAAAGGATAATATACAATAACAAGTTTATCCTAGGGTTTATCCTAGGAATACAGGGTTCATTGACATTCAAAATTATTGAATTTTAATATACTAATAAGCTAAAAAAGAAAAAGTATGTTTTCATCTCAACTTATGCAGAAAACATTAACAAAATTCAACACAATTGTGATATATTTAAAAATCATAAATATATTATAAAAATATGATATATATTCTCAGCCAAGTTGAAATAAAAGACTATTTTATTTTATTTTATTTTATTTTATTTTGAGTTGGAGTCTCACTCTGTCACCCAGACTGGAGTGCAGTGGCACGCTCCCGGCCACCGCAGCCTCCACCTGCTGGGCTCCGGCGATCCTTCCGCCTCAGCCTTCCGAGTAGCTGGAACCACAGGCTCGTGTTACCATGCCCGGCTAATTTTTTTGATTTATTGTAGAGATGAGGGCTCACCAAGTTGCCCAGGTGGGTCTCAAACACACAGTCTCAGGCAATTCACTCACCTCGGCCTCCCAAAGTGCGGGATTACAGGCTGAGTCACCAAGCCCGGCCAAAAGACTATTTTCTTAACCTGACATAAGGCATCTACAGAAACTTATAGCAAATATCATAGTAATAGTGAAAGACTGGATGCTTTTTCCCTAAAGTCAAGAACAAGGCAAATATGTCTGCTCTTATCAATTTTATTAAACATTGTACTGGTGGTTCTAACCAGTGCAATCAGTCAAGAAAAGTAAATTAAAGGCATGCAAGTTTAAAAATAAGTAAAACGTTTTATTCATAGCATGTATATTTTCACATGCAGAAAATCCAATAGAATCTACAAAAAAAAACAAACCCCTACTAGAACTAATAAGTAAGTTTATCAAAGTAGCAAGATACAAGATCAATAAATAAAAATCAATTGTGTTTCTGTATACTAGAAGTAAAAAAAGCTGAAATTAAAATATTTAAATGGCATTAAAATATAAATAGGGATCAATCTGACAAAAGTCCTAAATGCTGAAAACTATAAGGCATTGTTAAGCATGTTTAAATAATGGAGGCATATATACCTTGCTCAAGAGATCAAAGATTCATTATCATGATGGCAGTTCTTCCCAAATTGGCCTAGAGATTTAATACAATCTAAACCAAGTAAATAAAATAATCTAAATAAAATAAAATAAAATAATCAAAATCCTAGCATACTTATTGTAAAAATTGACAAGTTAGTTCTAAAATACATTTGGACATGCAAAGGACCTAGAATAGCCAAAACGACTTTGGAAAAGTGAACATAATTGGAGGGCTGACACTACCTGATTTCAAGACTCGTTGTAAAGCTATAATAATTTTTTTTAAAGTGTGGTATTATCATATAGACCAAAAATAAATAAATGGAACTAACATATAGACACATACAGAGGCTATAGTACATACAGAGAAAGCTGGTTTTTAGCAATTTGCAAAGGGCAATTTAGTGGAGAAAGAATAGTCTGTTCAACAAATGATGCTGGAACACTTGGATGTCAATTTTCAAAAACAGAAAAAAATTTCAGTCTATATCCTGCACCACTGTATGCAAAACTGAACTCAAAATATATCATACATCATAGGCCTAACTTTAAGTCTTCAAACTATAAAAGTTCTAGAAGAAGGCCAGGTATAATAACTCACACCTGTAATCCTATCACTTTGGAAGGCCAAGGTGGGAGGATCACTTGAGTCCAGGAGTTTGTGACCAGCCTGGGCAACATAGCAAGACCCTCATCACTATAGAAAATTTTAAAAAAGAAAAAAAAGTTAACCAGTCCTGTAGCCCTAGCTACCCAGGAGGCTGAGGTGGGAGGATCCCTTGAGCCTAGTAGTTCAAGGCTACAGTGAGCTATAATCAGGCCACTTCACTGCAGCCTGGATGACAGAGGAAGGCCCTGTTCTAAAAAAATAAAATAAAATAATAATTTTGTTAAGTGTTGGAAGAAAACATCGGAGAAAATCTTTGTAAGTTTGAGCTAGGCAGAGTTCTGGGGTACAACACTGAAACAATAACGCAGTAAAAAGCTGATAAATAGCATTTCGTTAAAACCTTTTCTTCAGTCAGGCTCGGTGGCTCAGCCTGTAATCACAGCACTTTGGGAGGCTGAGGGAGTGGATTGCCTGAGCCAGCGGGTCCGAGACCCTCCTGGGCAACTTGGTGAGATCTCATCTCTACACTAAAATAAAAAAACTTAGCCGGGCGTGGTAGCACACGCCTGTAGTTCCAGCTACTTGGAAGGCTGACGCGGAAGGATCGTCAGAGCCCAGCAGGGCGAGGTTGCAGTGGCCGGGAGCGTGCCATTGCACTCCAGTCTGGGTGACAGAGTGAGACTCCAACTCAAAAACAAAAACAAAAACCTTCTCTTCAAAGAAGATGAAAAGACAAGCCACAGACTGAAAGAAAATATTTGCAAATCATATATATAAGAAGAAGACATTTGTCCAGAACATAAAATGAACTCTCAAAATTTAATAATAAGAAAACAAACCCACTAAAAATGAACAAAACATTTGACCATGCATTTCACCAAATAGCAAATAAGCATATGGAAAGATGCTCATCATCATTAGACATTAGGGTCAAGCAAAGAAAATCACAATGAAATACCATTAAATATAGCAATTTAAATGATTAAAATTAAAAAGAATGACCACATCAAGTGCTGCAAACATATAGTGAAGCCAGAACTCCCATGTGCTGCTAGTGAGACTATCAAGTAAGGTAACCTCTTTGAAAGAACAGCTTGTACTTTCTTTAAAAATTATACGTGGCCGGGCGTGGTGTCTCAAGTCTGTAATCCCAGCACTTTGGGAGGCCGAAGTGAGGAGATTGCCTGAGCCCACAGGGTTGAGAACAGTTTGGGCAATTTGGCCGAGACCTCATCTCTACAATAAATTAAAACATTAGCCGGGTTTAGTAGCGTGTGCCTGTAGTTCCGGCTACTTGGAAGGCTGAGACGAAAGCATCGCTGGAGAACAGCAGGTCGATGCTGGGGTGGCCGTGAGTGTGCCACTGCACCCCAGCCTGGGCAATAGAGTGAGACTCCAACTCAAAAGAAGAAAAAAATTATACATATGCTCCAGCTCTGAAGTATATTCCACGGGAAAAGAAAGTACATGTCCATACAATTATACACAAATGTTTTAGTACCTTTATTTGTATAATACAAAACTAGAAACCACCCAAGTGTCCACCTACAGGGGAAAGAATAAATAAATTGTGGCATACCCATACAATGGAAGCCTACTCAACTATAAAAAGGAATGAACTATTGATACACTCAACAATGTGGATGAATCTCAAGATAGTCATGCTGAATGAAAGAGTACCTATTGTATAATTCCATTTATATGAAACTCTAGAAAATACAAACTGATCTATAGTGACCGAGAGCAGGTCAGTGGTTGCTTATAAATAAGGGAAGTGAGAGTGAGGAACTGAAAAAGACCATAAGAAAACTTTTTGGATGATGAATATGGTCACTACCTTTATTGTAGTGATGATTTCATGGTTTCATACGTACATATGTCAAAAACAACTCTCTCTCCCCTCCCTCCCTCCCCCCTCCTTCCCTCCTCCCTCTCTCCCTCTCTTTCTCTCTCTCTCACACCCCCCTCCTTCCTTCCCTCACTCTCTCTCTGTTCTTTTTTCTGCTTGCTGTCTCCCCTCTGTCAATGTGAAGAAGAAAGTATGTTGTCCATAGTATAGCTAGAAGCCATCTTTTGATCAAAAGGAAAGTCAGCATGAAAAAACTGCTAACATGGGGATAGGAAAAAAAAAAAAGAAAGAAATGTCTCTGAGATGAAGAGAGACAGTTCCTGATTGTATTGAATTTGAAGTCATCTTTATATAAAGATTTTCATGTTCATAATCTAATGCTATCCCATAATGGTTAAATCATTGAGTCGTGATTTTAATCAAAATAAGTATGTTCTCATTTAAGAATCATATTGATGATTTATAATATGCCATCAGAATAGAATTATATTCCTGATATTTAACTAAATTACTTATTTCAAAGAAAACTTAATGCAAAAAAAAAAAACTGGTCCATATATCTACTGATCTGTGTATCAATAAAACTGATATGTGTATCTATGTATATCTACTGTGTATAAGGCTTGTAAGTGCTAGGATCGAGGGGATATCAACTGTTTGCACTCTTCCATCATCCTTTCTTCCTTCTAATGATAACAGCTCCCCAATTTTCCCTTAGTACACCACTGATTTAGCACTCTCAATTCATATCTTTCAGATGAGACACTAAAAGCATACAGATGATTCCAAGGGCATTGTAAGATGAGGGGTAATGGCATCCAGATCCCCAAACTTTCTCCCCCAATCTCCTCTCAACTACTTTTCCAAACAAGAAAAAATGTTGAAGTGGATGGAGGCCTCTAAAGGGTACACTTGAAGGCACAGGCTCCAGGTCTCTGAAAGGAAAGAAACACTCTTACTTTTCTCTGTTTTGGGTAGACTGGAGTGTTCTGTCATGGAGAGGCCTAAAACAAAAGGGTCTGAATTTTATAGCTCCCATCGAAAGCTAACCTGAGGAAACCTTCAGGAAAGAACTACACATGTTTGTATATGCATCTGAGTTACCTGTAATCCAGCCAGTGACAGGTAACATGAAGGAAAACTGAACTCATGAGAGGTTGGGCAAGGGTCCTCACTTGCTCCCAGGGAGCTCTTCCAAATCTTTGGCTGAGTGATGACAGATTGCCAGTTGGTTCACTGCCAGCCCACAAGAGCAGAAAGTTTTCCCCTCACAAGTTTGCCACTGCATTAAAGACCGTAGCTACTTGGTTTGTAATTATAGGTCAGTGTATATAGAGCCTGACATCTGAGCAGGAAATGGGAAATAACAACTTGCCCTAGAAGTACTAGCAAGCCAGTGAGGAAAATAAATTCACTCAAGAAGATATAATTAAGCCGGGCTCGGTGGCTCAGCCTGTAATCCCGCGCCTTTGGGAGGCTGAGGTGAGTGGATTGCCTGAGTCCGCGGGTTCGAGACCCACCTGGGCAAGCGAGACCTCATCTCTACAATAAATCAAAAAATTAGCTGGGCGTGGTAGTGCACGCCTGTAGTTCCAGCTACTTGGAAGGCTGAGGTGGAAGGATCGCCGGAGCCCAGCAGATTGAGGCTGCGGTGGCCGGGAGCGGCCACTGCACTCCAGTCTGGGTGACAGAGTGAGACTCCAACGCAAAAAAAAATAAAATAAAATAAAAATAAATAAATAAAATAAAATAAAAAATAACTGAAAGGATACATAACACACACACACA